>JAODKC010000334.1:0-13904 GCA_026777985.1 Mormyrops attenuatus
CCCCCCCCCCCCCCCCCCCCCCCCCCCCCCCCCCCCCCCCCCCCCCCCCCCCCCCCCCCCCCCCCCCCCCGGCCCGGAGGGGGAGGGTGAGGACAGACATGTCAGGCCTAGGGGGGACCCTGTCAAAAAAAGTTTACCACTGAATTAAAGAAATTAAATGACAGGCAATGGGGGAAAAGGGTGCCCCAGCCATTCAGACAGCACCGTGATGACATCACAATGGAGCACCTGCTTTGGGGCTCTCCCCCTTCTGCCGGTGGTACATGGATTAGGTTTTTGTATTACAGGTCATGCACAGGGTTGTAAGGCTCATTTTAACATAGTAGTAACATATAGTACCAGCAACGTGAAGCTTGTTATTACAAAAGCACCCACCAGATAAAATCATTTAAAGTACATTTACAGACGCTATGATGTAACAATTCATACAGTCATATACTACCCAATACTGTATTATATCATCGAAATGCTACATACTTAAGGGATACATGTCGTTACATGTTGCAGTTATTAATAGGTACAGATGTTACAATCTTTCTGTATGTGTTCAGCGAAAAACTGGTATCCCGTCTAGGTCAAGGCCCATCTGGATGGATGGATGGATGGAACTTTATTCCAATATATTAACTAGTCTTAACTTCCATAAATGTCTGAAAGAAATCGCCCATATTCTGACTGACAAACGCCTTGTTAAAGCAACATGCTTGAATTGGTTTATTTTATACATTTCACAAAATGAGCATGTTCTCTCCTAACTACATAAGACTTTCAGACTTTTTATATAAACTATTCCTTTTAAATAACTATTCCTTTTAAAGCTCATAATGGTGTTCCATTCTTCTTATCCAGCATAAGGCCATGATGAATCTGAAGTCTATTCCAGGAAGGACAGGACACAAGGCAGGGGAGACCCTGGATGGCATGCCAGTCCATCACCAGGTGCATACACACATTGACACCCTTGGTGATGCATTATGGGAGATTGGGAGAAACCACTTCACCTAACTGCAAGCTATTGGACTGTGGAAGGAAACTGGAGTGCTCATTCTCTCTGGGGAAACCCGTGGAATATGGGGAATATGCAAACGTGCTGCATGCGGAGTGGGGAGTGAATGGTGTGGAGGGGGCTCACTCCCCCCCCCCCCCGATACTATCACAGACATGCAACATGGCTGCCTACCCTGCGGCCATCTGAGGTGTAGAGCTTCACCACGTGAAAGCGCAGAACCTCAGACACGTGGTCCAGCAGGGAGTCGAACGTGGGCGTAGTCTTCCTCGCCAGGATCACTGTGTGCTTGTGCCCGGAATCCCCGTTCCGGAACACTGTAAGCCTCTTGGGTGTCCGCAGAAATGCTGGGCCATCCCTCATGAGGAAGCGCCCATCTTTCAGATTGGTCATCTGTAGCGTCCTGCTTCGTGCACTTATGGGACGGGCGTGATACCAGGGAGGAAGCTTCCGGCTGGCCATCTCTAGGTTGAAGGGCTTGACCTTCTTCTGGTCTGAGCAGATGTAGGCCTTCCCGTCCTCAAGCTCCTCCAGAGTCCGGACAGTATGCACCCCATGTGGCGTGGTTATGTTCCTCACCCCGAACGGTAGAGGAACCTTCTTAGAGAGGCTGTCTAGTAGAGCGTCGAAGGTCTTGAAGGTGCGGCTGTTGATGACCATGCGGAGGGCGCTGAACTGCGGGTCGCCGCTCTTGTAGAAGCTGACGCGCTTGGAGGCTATGGGCTCTGTGAGGTAGGGGTGTCGGGACCCCATGGTGAACGTGCTTAGGGAGGACTGGTCCTGCTGTATGGGCATCTGGGAACTGGTCATGCTTACTGGTCACCTGGAAGATAAAAGGACTGCATTTGTACAGTGTTGGTGCATTAAGATCTATGTAGCACTGTAGTGTCACCCATTAGGTTATGGGTTTGAATCCCATTCCAGACTCTTTGCATCTGGAGTTTGCATTGCCTTCCATTAGTGGGGTTCCTTCCAGCCAATAATTCATGGTTGGGGGTGTCACTAGATCGTAGCTGCTGCAGTTGTGTCTGGAGTTCAGTGTTTATAAAGTTATAATGTGCATTGAGAAACCTGACTTTTTTTTAAGGAGGGTAAACAACACTGGGATTAGTTTAGGTAAAATGTTTTATATCATCGTTTTATATCATCGTGTATCGTTTGTCTGGTCAGATCCCAGCTTCTTTACAACATTTTAATATTTCATTACATTTATTTATCAGACGATTCTTAAGCATTTGGGGGCTAATATTCCTGCTCAAGGGCCCAGTGGTGATATTACTCTTCTGACCGTGACATGTGAACCGGCAGCCCTCCTGGGGCCTAGCCCACAGAGCCATTCACTACCAACCTCCGTCGTGTGAAGTATAAATAAAATCCTGCTTTGTTCTTTATCGGATATTTAACTAAAGTCCCCTAGGTATGACCTCCTGCTGTTGCTGGGTCTCAGAGAGTAATGTGCTGGTCTGTTCGCTTTCGGATCACCTCGAAACAAAGCCCGCTTGATCCCGTCTTGGATCTCAGATGCCGTTACCTATCCGAGCCTCTTTGATTCCGTGCTGGATTTATGAGACAATGGGCTGGAAATTGGCCAGGATGCTAATATATTCTGCCGCCTAATTAGTGACACAGAGGCCACGGACATTGTCATTGTACAGCCCGACTTCAGATGCAAAGGAAATGGCAGGAAACAGCCGTGGGTGATGTATGGGGGGATATTATTGTTTAATATTTCACTTGTAAGTGATTTGCTTTTAAAGAAGTTTTAATGTTTATTCTCCAAATTAAGAGGAACCGCAATTATGCTCCCAGTCAGTTATGCACAAGTGTCATAAATATAACACAGGATTTGCTAGTATTGTTATGTATTATTTTCTAACTTTATAGTTTATATTTCAGAACTATCCATCCATCCATCCATCCATCCATCCATCCATTTTCCAAACTTATCCTTATCCTTCTGGGTCGCGAGGGGTCCGGAGGCTATCCCGGAATCTATGGGCACGAGGCGGGGAACAACCCAGGACGGGGTTGCAGGTATTTCAGAACTACATTTCTCATTTTGTACACGGTATATTTATTTGAATATTTCAATACTTAAACATATTTGAAGAGACACTATTTTGAATTGACTCTTCTGTAAATTCACATAGCAATTCCTCACCTGTACTTTTTACTAGTAATGTTTACTTAATTCATGCACACTCCTCTCATTATCAGTGTGAATGTAATTTTGATATAATGAGGATGATCGATTCAGCACTGAAATTGTTTTAAAAATCCAGAATATCACAAAATGCTGAACAGACTTCAGTTCTTAGAAACTTATGTAGTTACCAGTAGCGGTGGTAGTAGTAGTAATAATAGTGATGATATAACTACTACTAATGCTACTACTACTACTACTACTACTGTACTACTACTACTACCACTAATAATAATAATAATAATAATAATAATAATAACGACCCTTTAGTTCCAGTCTCGCTTTAAAGGCAAACCACTTACCTAAATTCATCCGGAATGCGCTTTCTCACCAGTTGCAGGTTCTGACAAACAGCTCATCCTGCCTGTGGCGTCGAGGCCAATTTGCCTAATCTGCACTTGGAGATAATCGCCGCCTCTGCGACCGTCCCGGGGGAAGTGTGTCAAAACCAGCGAGTCGTGCTCTTAACCGAATTCACTGAGAATCCGGTTGTGAATTCCCCCAGCCCGCAGTCCTGACAGTTCAGCTGAAGCCTAGTGGGTCAGAAGAGAGCATTTGTGCGGAAATGATAGAGAGGACTCGATTTCAGAGGCCTGTATTTTCACTCTGTCCACGAGGGCTCTATAATCTGATTTGAGAGGTCTTTAGGTAATAAGGATCAAGGCCTCTTTTTTCTGTGCTGTCACCATGAGAAACATTTGATTCACAGTGTTGGATTCAAACCCTTTCTGACAGACAGAATGCATCCATTTTTTCACCCAACCTCTCCTCAAACACTGAATATAATACTGTTGACTTTTGGCCAGAGGTTCGTACCAGAAATGGAAGGAGATCTGTCCAAAAAATCTCACCAGACTAGTTCACTCAGCCTGACAAATGTTTTTGCTATTTTGGAAGACAACAAATTATGTAAAAAAATTCCCCAAAGGCGATTACTAACTGTCCAACTCCAGTTTGTGCTCTCACAGCTTACAGAGATATTTTTGTTTCCTGTTCTGGGTGATCTACACATATTTCCAACACAAGAAAAAGTGAAATTTAACTAGAACACATTCATTCATCAAAGATATGGGTAAAACATGGAAGGATTGGAGAAAACACAGGACTGGATTTCATGTTAAATTATCTTTTTTCAGAACTAATTCAGATGGATTTCTGATAAATGATTTAATAATGAAAATCAGGTATTAGTGTAGCTCTGCGGGTTAAGACTCTGTGCTTGTGATCGGAAGGTCATTGGTTCACGTCTCATGGTAAAGAGAGTGATGTCATTTTTGGGCACCTCGACCAAGGCCCTTAACCCTAATTGCTCCATAGATTGTGTGACCCCGCCATCCTGATCATTTCACCTATCCCGTCCTCTTCTCCATGAGACACAAGAGAGAATATAGAAGTGAGAGGCAGCTTGGGGTTCACAACACAGGCTCAGCCAGTGCTCCTGGAGGTTATGGGCCTTGCTCAGGGGCCGGACAGCGGCATCAATCTGCCAGCCCAGTGATTCTAACTGGTGACCATTCGATCACAGGGATGAGCCCTAAGCCACACAGCCACCCGCCACCCCTCAAAAAGAGTACATCACTTTGGATAAATGGGACTGATTGATAAACTAACATGTAGTACCAGACAATACCTTGTACTTTTCTGATTCTTTTCGTTTGGCAGCAGGATAATAGGAGTTTTAGGATCATGCCTCCACATAACAGCTCCTCATTCCTTTATTGACAGAAACAGAGCACAAATGCACTCCTTGTTACACAACTGCTGCAAAGATTAAATTAATCTCGGGGCTATTTTTAGAAGATGGGGATAGGTTTGGTCGAGAATTCTTCCAACTTCAGTAAGACCTTAAAATAATACCTCCATAGCAGAAGGCTGTGTGTGTGTGGGGGGGGCGGGAGTGATGAAGCATCTCAAGCCAAAAAAATACATCTCAATTCAATTAGGCCATATATGATGGGCAGTCAGTTATGGACTTTACAACGCCTCACCTCCCAAGATATCAAAAAGCATCCATGGTTTATTTGACTCATTTAATCAAAACGACTGCAACTTCATTTGATAGGGTGAAATCAGCATTTGGAGTCTCACAAAGACATTCAAAATATTACATTGCGGTGTGCGAGGAGTTGCCATGACAACGGCGACTCGCGAAAGGCGCTACCTTACGTAACGTAACACTTGGACGGAGAATGGTGAACTGAAATTTAGTTGGAGATGTTTAAGCGTCACGGGTCAGCTGTGCAATAGAATGTTATGCGACCTCCACCAATAGGTTTGTGACTTCAAGATGACATCACGGGTCAGGGGTCACACTGTCTGGTGAGATACACGACTGCTGCTGGTGCTAACAGAATGCTGGCTAGATTAATGCTGTCTTTAATAGCATAAAAAAATCATGACATTTCCAATAAAAACTATAAGCTATAAGAAAATATGATTCAATCCAATAGGATTTTTTTGGTTGTGACCCGGCTCCAGATAAGTGCTCAAAAAATGGATAGATTTTCTGGTTTATGGCTGAATCCCAGACTTGACAAATTTGAGCAGAGCCGTTGACACTCTCCGCATTGTTAAATTAAATGGGAATTCTGGGACTGGCGCTGAGGGGGCAGCCCAGATGACTGTACAGTGGACCCTGACCTTCCGAATACTCAGAATGAGCCACATGAAGGAAGTGCCCAACCCAAGCGAGCGGTCAGGCAGACTGCGGACCAGCGTGGGTGGGACTGTAGCCCTTTTGTGACCTGAGCCTCACAGTTTATTGGGGTCCCCCAGTTGCCCACAAACAGTCACTACACTAAATTTTTAAAACACTCGATCCATTTTTAGGAAACGAAGGAGCACCATGTTCTGCTAACCACCTAGCTAGCTACAATCTTCTGACTACTCACTAGCTAACTTTGCCAGGGGGGTTTGTGAGGACATGCCAGTGATACAACGGTAATTCTAAGCACCATGAAACCGTCTTGAGAAGATGATGCTTTCTAAAGTCTAATGTTTACTCTACTCATTGTGATTCCACAATTGATGCTCTTAGTCTGACTTAATGTGCCAATGGTGTTTTCAATCTCTGATAGTCTTCATTTTGATTCTTCAAAACAGGGAGGTAGGTCAGGCAATCAAAACAGAGAAGCAAATACTATCATCCAATCAAAACAGAGAAGCAAATACAATCAGCAAATCATGTTTGAGGTAAGGTGCCATTTTCCATCTCCTAAGTTGCTTATGCATTGCTCAGTGAGTCTATCCCAGAAAGCAGAAGGCTGGGGGAACACCCAGGACAAGATGCCAATCCATCACAGGGCACACACTCTCACACAAACAATCATACACTCCAGGCAAATTAGAGACATTACTTCATCTAACTTTGGATTGTGGGAGGAAGCCAGAGTTCCCAGAGGCGCCTCGCATAAATACAGGGAGAAATCCATACAAACTGCACCCACACATACTGGAGGGGGGGTTTAAACCCCAAGCCTGGGGGTGTGAGGTCTCAGTACGACTCCCCGAGCCACTGTCGTTCTATATTTATGCATTTCTACCTCTATAGATAATCTGGAAATGTCATAATGTGGTGGCGCATCCAGTAGCTGGGGCGTCTGGCCGAGATAACAGGAAGCCTCGTTTGAAGTGGGCGGCCGTGGCGGGCAGCCGGGATAACTGAACCTTTCGGTATGAGCGGTACGGGATCCCGGACGCCCTGCGGACTCACCAATCACGAGCCGACCCTCCTCCTCAAACAGGGGGCTCCAGCTTCTGGGTTTGCCGTTTGATTCTCTCCACCTGAACTGAGCTTCTTTTAATTCTGGACTATTCCTGCTCTGTCGCCCTTTGGGGAGCCAAAACAAAGACGCTTCTGCAATTTGAGAGGATGGGTTTGGCTGAGAAAAACATTCAAGATTCATACCTGGAAAACATTTACATATGAGAAAAAGTATTACAGTCACTGAAATATACTACCCTGAAATTAGGCTTTATAATCCTTCATAATGCTTTATAATTATTTATTTTATAACGCTCAAAAGCTACCTGTGTTCCCTTGGTAACACACAGACAGGGGTGCGTTTCCCAAAACCGTCGTTGCTAACGTCTTTCGCAACGACGGTTTTGGGAAAAGCACCCCAGGAAGGTACTTTATTTTTGACGCAGATATCCCTCTATAACTATGGAGCAAATTGGAGAAAGGCCATAATTTATACGGGATTCCCATTTATTCTGCATGTAATAATTTGTTCACCTGGTTTGATTATACCGTAGTGTCTCATTACGATTATATTACTGTTGACCTAGTTTATAAAAAAAAATCAAGGCATGACACATCTTCCCAGAATTCCCAGTTATTTTAAGTCATATCAAACTACAGCAGATCGGTGCCAAGTTTATTTCAAAGCAGTGCAGCTAATGGAAAGAGCAAACGTTTGATACGTGTAGACCGGCCCGTCCCTATATCGGGCTCAATCTGCTAGATGCAGCTGTTGTGAAATATCCCAGGCAGTCAGAGATGCGTTCACCTACTGTACATCGCAGGAACGCCCCTTTAAAATCCCCCATCGCTGCCGAGGCGGCAGCTTGGCAGCTATTAAACCGCAATTTGTTGGTATTTTAGGGGGTAACGCAGACATCCTTATTTTTCCGACAGTTGTAGACGAGAGAGACGTAACGCGAGCTATCCCTTTAATTCCCGATTCGATCCAATTGCGTGTGGAGCCAGTAACATGACATTGGCCCCTGAAGCAGTTTGCCACCAGTTTAATTAACGATATCAGTAATAAAATGTCCTGCCAGACAATCGCATTGTCAACTAGGCTAAACATTAATCTTTCAGATCGGCTGACATACGCTACTGTAACTGCTACGGCCCCTGGACATTATCGCAAATATGTCTGGCATTGCAAATTCCTTCCAGACACCTCATGTTTGGGGCACAACCTTTATTTTTCCACTGGACGTTGCAACTTTTGAATGGAAGCCGTTTCAGCGGCCTGGCCAAAGGCTACAAGAGCAGCCCCCGCCCGCTCCATTTTCGGTGCATTGTAAGCTATCGTCCGCGACCGTGCCTTTCCGCACCAGGGCAGGGGAGAGATAAGCACACGAAGAGCAGTTATAAATCACTTGGCACGCTGCTTTCATTCACTCACTCGGACATGATTCAATTAGCCGACTGGCCTATAGCCGCAGGGAGCGGGGGGACTCTTACCCAAGCAAGCGGCGCCTCTCCGGGTCACCTGTTACGGGCGGGTATGGTGCGTGTTCCATACCCACATGATGGGCTTATTTACCATAGACAGGCAGATACATTTGTATCCATATTGCTATAATAATAATAATAAGATAACATCTGCCTTTGGTTGAAATGAAATTGACTGAAATGTGTGTATTTCATCCTAAATACTGTACTACACTACTATATTATAAAGTCTACAAAATGTGGGTGCTTTTAAAGTATGTGAGATTTGTCCCACGTTAGGGTTAGTGCACGTCTAACCTCGCCTGTCTTTTATCTGATTTGCCCAGATGAGCACCGTCCCTTTGGGGCGCCCTGATCATTTATAAATAGCTCCTCCACATCGTCTCCGCTCCGTGCCCAGGGGACCTGGCTGATACCAGGAGCCGCAGATTTGGAGAGACCGGGCGGGAAGTGCATGAGCGCGGTGCCCGGAGCTCAGGGGCGGCGAGCCTGAAGAGTGATTTATCCGTTTCTGCTCGGGACACCGGGAAATAAGACAGCCTGTTTTTTTATGATTGTGATTAATAATTAGAGGGACGGTGGCCCCAGGACGTGACACCGGCAATCCTGCATGTCATCGCTGCTGAATAGACTGACCCCTTTCAGCTCCACAGATCTGCAGGATGCTGTTAATTTCTGTCACTCAGGGTGCCCCCTATAGACGACCGTCTGCCTTAGATTTGAACTTTTCGATGGTTTTCATAAACTTTGTAAGCACTTTGATATTTCAAATGTTACCAGCAGAAGCTATTATATACTTGGAAACGTTGAAAATTAAAATTACATTTTAAGGGATTTTCTGACAATGACAATACAATTATGTCGAACTATAAATTATCTAATATATAGGATTTTGCCTTCGTGATTCGTAGTGCAATTCATTGTGTTTGCAGTTGCGCAGTTGTCAGTAATGGGTATTTTTTCGGGGGAAAACGCTTTAAATACTATGCTTATATTTATTATGTGGGTCGATCCTGTAAGTTCAGGCACGTTGTCTTAATTACGTATGAGAATGTGGTGAATTGTATTTAAAATAACTAAAATAAATGTTTTGTCTTCTGAAAACAGTGTTGCGGGGAACTGGTCTAAACTGATGGTTTGAATCGGGTGAAACGAAGTCTCCCATAAAGTGAAACTGACCCATGTTATTCAATCAGCTCTCAGTTCAAGAGCAGTGCCCTCAGATCAGTTCCCCCATTTCAGTGCCCTCAGGTCCATAGAGAAACATCATCGTGACTGTTGCTATCTATATATGTTCTTATGCGCCTGTTTAAGTGCGATGCACCTCGTTGTTCTGCTGATGTTCCAGGAATCGGTCCGGACACATGTGAATCCTGGGCGAAACTTTACTTCTAAACACTTTAAATAGTTAAATCTGTATTTGAACATTTATATTCTACAAATGTGTGAAGATGACAATAATGACTTTAATATCTGTGCTGAACGTTATTATTCTTAAACTTCAAAAAAAAAAACAACTGAATGTAGGAAGTAAACAACATCAAGGTTTAGGCTTCATCAAAGTTCATGATCCTGCAAAAATTAGCGGTATAATGTTTTCACGGCTTTCGGATGAATTTATATAAAAACCGAAACCTACTTTTTCTTCCCAGCAATAATTTACATGTAACGATTTATTACGTAGTTTTGTCGAATTTCAAAATTATACGTGAATTTGAACATGTACATTAAAATGTTTCTCATGTATTTTGTCGGATTATGACATCACTGTCAGCCGATTGGGGAGTTCAGGAATCTATGTTATTGCTATACAAGGTTTCATAGCAAGGGTATATAATTTGCTGATTTACACTTCACTTTAAAATCAGGAATGTTGGGGAAGAAAATGTATTCATTTAAACAGCATTTTTTTTTGTTTCCAGTTAGCAAATAGCAAGTTTAGAAAAATGTACAATATATCGATATCAGTTGTGTTTCATATAAACTGTGTACATGAAAATTCGTAGGGAATGAATGTTACAATGCATGCAACACAACACACATATGCACATGCATGTATTTGTGTATTATATTGCATGTATTATAATATTCATTGCCATGATTACATGTAAGATTTTTATTGAAATTCCGGTGCACTCGAACGACATTATTTATTACCGTGTAGAATATGGTTTAAACGCATGAGTAGAAACGAAAAGCTATTTAAGGGAGAACTTTTAATGAGAAGCTTGATAGAGCCTATGCGCGATCCAACTATTTAACAACCTATATATGAAGCTCTTTTCTCTATAATACGCTCATGCATTTTTGAAGAAAACGGCGTTATCGTGTTAATAACACGTGATCGTTATTTAGTGAGTAAACCACCTGTGAAATGTAATTCGACGACATTTCACGCGTTATTCCCTTTAGATCTTCCATTTCGTTACCTAAAGTAAAGGTTTTGTTTAAAAGCTTTAAGACTGCTTACCAGAACGTGGCAAACGGTATCAATAAATTAATTTGGTAAGTAAAATAAATATGCGCGGAGTAAATTGTAAGCTGGCGTCTATTTTCACATTATGCTGCATAAAAGTTGGATCACTGTTTAAATCTTGGCATAAAATATGAAACGCGATCCAAACTGTACATAGGCGCCCTCTGGCGGTCAACCGCACACCCCGCTCAAAGCGGCCCCTCCGCGGACATTGTAATGTCCTCAAAACAATGTTAAGGCATAATCTCTCCATGCTCTACATTCGACACCACAAGCAACTGGTTTATGCGTTTCGTTTTTCTTTCATATATTGAAACATTTTTAAAACAGCTCACCCGAAACGAAACATTTCTTTTCCATCATTCCACTTGATAGTATTATTACTATTCAAATCTATCTATCTATCTATCTATCTATCATCAACTACTACATGTTACTTGATCATACGCGAAAATCCATGATCATTTATGCTCAGCGATATAAGAAATTCGTTTTAATGCAGTGCTGTGACACGTCCCCCGACGCCGTCGCACCGTGTGGGGACCATCTGATATAATGAGGAAGTAGAAGGTTATTGTTTGCTATTTTAATTACACATATTGTGCTTGAGGATTGTTTGAAGTCCGCTAGAGTTACTGCGTGCCAGCAGTTTGATGTACAAACTCCCGCATTTTCCCATTTGAGATGTGAACTCGGCGGACTTGATCCTCTAATAAACACCCGGAATTACTTTCCGCTGAAAAAGATTTATCTTCCTTCAATTTACATTGCGTGCATTTTCTTTACAGTACCTTTCACGGCTAAATAATGTTTCTGATGGAAGCCATTGTATAATGCATTTCCTGTGTGTAGGAAACACAAACAGCCGTATGCGTTTTATTCAATAACAAAATCACAAAAAATCTTGCAAAATGAGTGCGGGTGTTTTATACCAGTTATACTATATAAAAATCACTCACAAAGATAACGTTTTTTTTTAAAAAAAAAAAAAAAAAAAAAGACGAGCCCTGGTGATTAAACCACAGTAATGGGTGTATTTTAAACACGTCTGGGACGATGAGATTTACATGCTGGAAGACTGAGGCAAAAGACTAAAACGGTGCATTTTGAAACAATCGGATGTACGGACTGATCTTCGAGTAACCTTCGCCTTTCCCGCGTTTCCTCTGCTGGATGTTCCCAGCGCTACGACAGACAGCGGTATTCCTGTTTGTCTCAGAAGCTTCTGTGCAGCACCTGACCAGCTGGGTGTTGGGTCTGACCCTCACCCTGACCTCCTGCCCTGCTCCACTTTATTTAGAAAACCCATTTTTTCAGTGTTATGTATATATTTAAACATTTTTTGGAAGTCCTGAAATTAGAAACTGGTGTGAAATTTACAAAATGTCGTTTCCTCTCGGGAGAGGATGCTTTCTGATGGTCTCCCACACGTCCCTCCACGGGACGTAGACGCCCCGGGAGTCAGGGGCAGGTGCGCTCTGAACCCTGCCCCGTCACTAATGTCCGCGGCAGTGGGATACAATAGCTCTGATTCATCAGATAGTCATTCCTTTCTCTTTATATTGATATTTATTTGCAGTTATTTACGAGACATTTTTGTCCAAAGCAATATACATTTGCACATATATAGGTGGTCCTAGGTCCGGCATGAACATATAATTGTCCCCGGTACAGTTAGAACCTTCATTTTTTACCCCTCTCACATCCTTTTAATTGTGGGTGACCCATATTTCTTCATGGGCCAAAGCCCCCCCAGATAGAATCCTTCCTGCATTTGAGAAAGTCAGATCGCCCAGTCCCAGGAGCAACCGGGGGCTAAGGGCCTTAAGGACCAATGGTGACACCATTCTGCCAGCCCAGGGATTGGAAGCAGCAACCTTCCGGTTATATGCACATTGTTCTAACCCACTGAGCCACACACCTCTCATTTCAAAGACACGAGAATCTCGGCAAAGACATTGTCTGCAGACTGGGAATGTGACCCGTTTCCACTCTATAAGATTGCCCAACGTCCCCTTGTGGGGTTAGTTACAGAGTGACTTTGCGGTACCATTATAAATCCATATCCATGCCTACATATTTTAACACACAGTCACAGGGTAATCTGGGTGGATATTCTGCATGAAATAAATTAAAATATGGGTGCATCTGTGCTCTGGGAGTAAACAGAACCTTCTAGAAAATTGTGAAATCGAATGTCCGGGGCGTAACTCATGTGACGAAATCGGCCGGCTTCACAAACAGGAGGCGGGGAATGGAACCCGACCGCTGTGCACTAATCACAGAGCCCGGCTTTCGGTGAGGTTTCTCTTTGCCTCTTAAATGGTTGTTTTTTTTATAAAATATCTGGAGTTTGGCTGGCAGGCCTGCACCACGCGACCACGGCGGCGTAACCTCAGGCGGGAACGCGGTCGCCGTCCCTGTCCCCAGCCCTGGCGCCGGCTGTCCCTCCAGAAACTCTGAGAGGCTTCCTGGTCGTCTTTCACACGTAGCCTCAGACAGTCCAAAATGCGGCGTCGGCTGGAGAGGATGCATCGGCGTGCGCTACTCCCACAGACCAATGTTTTTTTTTTTTCGGTGGGAATTGTTAGGATCTGACACCTTGGATGGAAAAAAAAAACAGAGGACAGATGGCTCGATTTGTCTTCTACATAACGCTGCCTAAAAAGCAGCCATGAAAGGCAGTTCTTTCTCTTCCTGATCTGAAACGCAGTTTTTAATACGCAGGGGGACCCGTTTTCAGACTCTCCATTACGGACGAGTCTTTAGACAAAAAGCTGGCTGGATGTCGTGACTCACTGAGATTCAGGCGTAGTTACTGGTAAGGGGTTAGTCAGCAGTGACGGTGGGGTGGGGAGGCAACAGGACCATGTACATGATGACAAATGCCCCCCCTCACCGTAAGCAGCGTCTCTATGGGGGGAACGACTTCCTGGTGGTCCTCCTTAAGTAGCAAGGCCTCGACACCGGGGGGGGGGGGGGGGGGTGGTGGCCCCCCCCCGCCCCCCGGGGGTCAACGGCCCGCCTGGGC
>JAODKC010000336.1:0-13857 GCA_026777985.1 Mormyrops attenuatus
TAAGGAAAGGATGAATGGGGCCATGTATCGTGAGATTTTGGGCAAAAACCTCCTTCCATCAGTGAGAGCACTGAAGAGGAAATGTGGCTGGATCTTCCAGCATGACAATGATCCCAAACACACCGCCCGGCCAACGAAGGAGTGGTTACGTAAAAAGCATTTCAAGGTTCTGGAGTGGCCTAGCCAGTCTGCAGACCTCAATCTAATAGAGGATCTGTGGAGGGAGTTGAAAGTCCGTGTTGCCCAGCGACAGCCCCAAAACATCACCGCTCTAGAGAAGATCTGCATGGAAGAATGGGCCAAAATACCAGCTATGCAAACCTGGTGAAGACCTATAGGAAATGTTTGACCTCTGTTATTGCCAACCAAGGTTACATTACAAAGTACTGAGGTGAACTTTTGTTATTGACCAAATACTTATTTTTCTGCACCATTATACAAATAAATGCTTTAAAAATCATACAATGTGATTTCCTGGATTTTTTTTTTACATTCTGTCTCTCACAGTTGAAGTCTACCTATGATGAAACTTACAGACCTCTCTCATCTTTTTAAGTGGGACAACTTGCAAAATCCGTGGCTGCCAGATACTTTTTTGCCCCACTGTATAAGTCAAACCAACACAGTTATGTCAATTATAGTGACTGAATGTGACTGAAAATAGGGCTAAGAGATTGGGAGTTGCAGTGTTCATTCAGTGTTTGATGTGCGTTACCTAAGACATTCAGCTTGAAGCTGGCGTTTTGTGCTCCGATTTTATTTCTGGCTGTACATATGTACTCTCCATTGTCACTGAAGTCCACAGAGGTAATGGTCAACTCGCTCTTGTCTGAATTGAATATGTAGCGGCTGGTGTTTGACAACATTGGGCTAAAAAAGGCAAAAAAAATGTATTAATAAGGACAACAAGAGTTATAAAGTTAAAAAACGGATGAGGGATGTATAGTATTTCAGACAAATGTGCGGTAAGGGGACATGCTATATATGTAAAAATGACACTGTGCTTCGACTGACGAAAATGTAAATAATGACATTAGACACATACTGCATGTGATCAGGGCGGGTTTGTTGTTTCTGGGGTCCCACTCACAGTCACTTTGATATTTCAAAAATGAAATAAATTGCTAGTCAGTACAGTCAGAAGATTGTACCTAGTTATCCTGTTAGCAGAACATGCTGCTTCAGCATGTGCTAAATAAGGAATGTGGTAATTCATTAGTGGAGTGACTGTTTCTGGCCAAACAGGGACCAATGTGTATTATCAAATGTGTATTTTGAGTAGTGGTGGACACCGCTACTGTATGTAATTATAAAGATATACCTCAGAATAATAATACTAAAAAAATGAGTATGTAATATATAGCTTATGCACTCACCTAGACCAAGTTATGTTTGGAGTTGGTTCACCGGTCACCAAACAGACAATGGACACATTATTTTCAGGTCCTTCCAAAACACTTTTCACACGTTCTTGAATCCGTACTTTAGGAGAGGCTAGAAGTAAAGACCATAAACAGCGGCAAATAAAAGTCTCTGTTCTGATTGTAGCCTGTCAATTGGAGTAAAGATTGTGGATTATATTTTGGTTTTGATGATCTTTATTACTGTTCTGTACCTATCAAAATCTTTAGACTAATTCATTACAGTGTAGAACTAATGAAGAACACTCATTTTGAAAAACTTTTAGAAACAATTGGAAAGTTTAGATTTATCAGCATCATCTAGCTCTAGACATGTGTAGATTAGCAAATTTGTTGCTTTTTAAATCAAACACAACAATACCCTAATCACTCATCTGGAACCATAAAATGTTCTTTAAAGCAGACTATTCTCAGCTCACCAGTGACAACAACAGAGATGACAAGCGTCTCAGAGATGGGGCGACCTGGAATTCTGGCCACACAGCTGTAAGCTCCATGGTCTTCCCGTTGAATGCCATTGATTTGTAAGCTGCTGTCCTCCAGGACTTTTATTCGAGCTACAGGGTTCCAAAGTGTTGGAAATGTATGAATTATATAACCTGTCTACATTGATCATAGATTGGTAAAGGGACATCTTTGGTGGTGCTTAAGCAGTTCTCACTCATCCATTGCAACAGGCACAGAGCCACATAGTAAACATACAGGTTTGAACCCCCCCAAAATTTGATTGCTCCACAACAGGCATATAGCCAGACAGTAAAATAATTAACTAGAACTCCCCTCTAAATTTGCTGGACCCCCCTCAAAATTCATTTCTGACTACAGGCCTGCATTACAATGTGTAAGAATATGTTTGTGGACCTTGATAAGTCAAGTTTATTTGTATAGCACATTTTCATATACAAAGGTCATTTAAAGTGCTTTACAGAAAATGAGATAAACTGCATAAAGTATAAACAGACATAAGTAAAAGCATAAATATGAAAATTTGATGAACATTTGAGAACCGATATTAAAAATGGGAAAGTGCTGGTCACATCAATTATATGAAAGCAATATTCAAAACTAAAAGAAAAACTATCTTCAGTAAGTGGTAACATTTTGGATATTTTTTATCTTCACCCGAAGGAGGTTCCAACAACTGGCAGCGTAGTGACTAAATACCATTTCACCCTGCTTTGTTTCAAATTTGAAAGACCCACTTACCATCAGTGTCAGCAGTTACATTACTTTCGGCCATATTCTTTTTCCACTTCACTTCAACCTGTGGCTGCCCTGTCACAATACAGGGGACAACAGCCACGTCTCCCTCCAGAAACTCATAGTAAGTTGCTGTTTTAGCAAATGTGGGCCGCTCTGTACAAAAAAAAAATTACTGGGTGAAGCTGAGGGAGGCAAAGAGGGGCTAAGCACATAAACACTGATATACTGGTAAATTAGCCAGATAACAACAATACCAACAACTAATGCCTCACACAATGCAGGGTTTGCAGTATGTTGGGAAACTTGGTTTAGGACCCTGCTTCAACAAAATGACTATTAGTAAGTAGAAAGCAGGAAATGACGTGTTACAATAGCCTTACGGTAGACATAGATCATCAAGTCTGTGCTGTTCTTCAGTCCAGAATCAAATTTACAGTTACAAGTGTAGCGGCCCATGTCATCCATTGTAGCAGATTTGATGGTCAGTTGATATAAAGTTTCATCCAGTTTTTTACTTTCCACCCAATCTTCATCGGTCTCCTCTTCATCCTTCAGCCATATACATTCTGCTTCAGTATTGACTGAAAAATGTCACCACAGTTACAATGACACAACTGCAAAATAATGCTTTTGATAAGAGTCTGTGCAAAATTGCTGAATTCACAAATGATATATGCTAAAGGTGCTGAGACTTCAACCAAGGATAAAATATAATTAATTGTCTAAATTACACCTACCTCCATGAATAGTTGGTAAATGAATTGAAACAAGTAATATATGAAAATACATATGATTCTTATTTATCAGTCCTTCATAAATAGTATACTAATATTGTGTTATCAGTCATTTTAAACTGAATGTTTTTAATTATAAATTTGAAAAATGTTGACATATAAACTTAACAAAATAATATTTCATAGATTACATAGAGCTTTTGTGTAAGAGAACTGATTTTGCAGTTTAAAAAATTAGCCAGTGATGTAACACTTTCACCGTGCAACAGAAAGATCACATTAATAATCATGATTGCAGTACAAAAAGTTGTAAGCATCATTTTTAAAGTTACTGAGCATGGCATACACCAACCTTTACAGAGCAGTAGTATCTTATTTCCCACTTCATAGTCCTGGGAGGTAGTATGGATATCAATTTGGGCATCTGGGAGACCGAGATATGGGGATATTCGTAACTTATATACATGCTGCTTTTAATTTGAGAAGAACGTAAAAGAATTTGGCAAGGATTGCTTTTTTATGTAAGATATAACTATATGCAGTACAGACACTCCTCTACCTACGAACTTTCAACTTACCAACTTTCAGACATACGAACGAAGAGGACTGTAAGTCCTAATTGTGTTCCTTGGGCTCCCGTTTCCTGTCCACAACATAATTTTTTTTCTGCACACCAATTCTGGCTGCTACTCCCACCATGCAGCAGCATAGTGTGCATACTCCCAGCATCCAATTTCTTTGTACTTGCGTATACCCTTAAAATGATGTTGAATAACGACTTACGAACATTTCAAGTTACGAACGGCTGTTTGGAACATAACTCATTCGTAAGTAGAGGAGTGTCTGTATTGTGCAAAAGTCTTACGTTTAAATGTTTAAATGACCATGTTGGTGTAAATCTGTCAAAGTGTGTCAGCTTACTCTCCTAAAGTTACCCCATGCAATACACTATTTCTGGACTTGACCACTTGTCCACCATTAGCATATCATATTTGGCTAATCAGCAACTCATTGAGTTAATTAACTAATAAATTAAGTGAGCAGGTGGTGAAATTTAATAAATACATAGAATGGCTGAGTTGCTCTGAAGAGAAGTTTGGGAACTGAAGCGGTGCTCAACTTATCAAGACATCAGCAACCTTTTGGAGAACTTTTTGGAGAAATTGTTAATATTTATCGTGTCACTATTTTTGTATTGATTTATATATATTCTAATGTTAAACCCTGTCTCATTAATCATTTTTCTATACTTGATTGCCAAAGACTTGTACAGTACTATATACACACACATTCACATGCAGAGTAATTCTCATTATACATTTCCAAAACCAATAAATATAATATTTTAAATAACTCATGTAAGTAGATTTACCTGTCAGTACTGGAGCTAGCAGTAACACGGTGCATATTCCCAAAATCATTCTTGTTTCTCCTTTGGATTCTTTTGGTATTTGTTGCACTCAAGAATAATAAGGTTAATGGCTTGTGCCCTGTGCTTTTATAAGCAGAAAAGAGAGACACAAAAGGCAGAGAGAAACTCAGCAATCTACAAAATCTCTGCACGTCCTTCCCCCAATACAGCTCCCTCTCCAGCAGGTTTTTGGTTGAAATCACCCACCATGAAGATGACTACAAAAGGACACTCCCCTGGAAGGCACCCCCACATCCGACTAAGCAGATGAAAGGATCTTTACTCTCCTTTGGGACTAGGTCTGAGCAATTTATTTATTTATTTCAGCACGATCCATTTTTCTCCTGAAAGCTAGTTTCTTTGTGACTTTTCTTGGTGCCCATTGTGATAGACTAAACAACAGTTTTCAAATAAAGGATAAAATTTATGAATAAATATGTATTTGTTAATCATATAAAATATGATCTGGGAAAATATAAAACCTCTTTCCATGTTCCATTTTGCATAGACTGAATAAAATAATTAGTGATGTAAAGATATTGGCATCCCATTCTCCTGCCTTTGATTTGTGCTTCAGACTGTCTGATATGCTGATCAGGAAAATCATATGGAAATTCAGGTTTTGCAAAGTTGTACTATTTTGACATTCATTGCCATATTCAGATCAAAACGACTGAACAATACTGAATTGTTTCCGAGCATTTTCATTACTCTGTAACATCCATGATTTAGATCAGAGTATTTGGAAAACTGAAAGCCTTTTCAGAGAAGCTGTTCCAAGAACCAACTACATATCAGGTGGATCTTGCCGAATTTCAGCTATAATTTTACTTATTATAACTGAAAAACATTTACTCTAACAAAATGATAAAATTGCTTATTATTTAAACTGGTACTTTCAACAATAATGACATTTCTTGTTCATGCACAATGTGTGTTTTCTTATTAGGGAAATTAGCATTTTCTGACTATTTTCAGAGTAACTGTTTTGCACAATCTGTTGTTCCACAATAAAATTTGCAGCATTAATTTAACATGGTGTAGCTTTAATGTGAACACAATCACTATTAAAACAAAACTGGTAATTTTGTGGCGTGATGCAATACATTTCCACACCACTCTTTTAAGTGTATTAGTATTCTCGCCATGTTACTTTTTGCTTATATCTTTTATTTGAATAAAATAAACTGCAGTTTTCACTGTCAAGTTAATTAATTTTGCACAATATTCTTTTCTTCAACTCTGCTGCTAACAAAGGTTGTGATTTAACTATGAATTTACCAAGACAGCAGAATATTTTGAATTATACTGTGTACAACAGGTTATGCTTTAAAAACTGTATGCAGATATTTGAATTTTAATACCTGCAGAATAATCAATATTTAAGCAGAAATGCATTCGGCAGGACTTATTTTATTCACCGTGTCTTGTTTGTTTGTCTTTTAATCTTTATTTTTATGGTATTACTAGAGCATTCTGTAAATAAACATTACTTCTTATTACTCCAAAAACACACTTCATACATTCATAGCACAAGCAAACATACCACAACAAGTTTGATTTTGTGAATTATTCAGCAATCATTTAAAACACAAAATAGTAGCAATATTTTTTTTATATTGTACCTTTCACAACACAACTACCACAAAGCACTTAACAAATAATCAAACAAATATCACTTTCTGAGAAACAACACTTTTAAGCAGCAGTAGCAAAAAGAGCAAAAAAATAGAAAATCAGAAGAAAATAGAGGAAAACTCCATGCATATATAAAATACATGCATTTATGAAACCTCAGTTTTAAAAATGTGTGTATTTATTTCTCCATAGCTTGAAGGGTTAGAAAACACTGAAAATTAGAGAAGTTTTCAGAAGCACATCCTATACTGTACAACGAGTTAATATGAGAATTAAATGACAAATGTCCAATGTGAAAACACCAAGGATGTAAACTAATTCAATGAGCCTTAAGCATTTAGTGGAGGAATATGGATTGAGTGAGTGTGTGTGTGTGTGTGTGTGTATATATATATATATATATATATATATATATCTGGACCTTAGTGCTGCTTTTGACACAGTTGATCATTCTCTCATATTACAAAGACTTAAATTTGAGGTTGGGTTGTGTGGAATGGTGTTGATGTGGTTTAAATCGTACTCGTTATCAATATGTTCAAGTGTCATCAATCCGTCATCAATGTCATCGGTCAAATATGAAGTACCACATGGATCAGTGTTTGGTCCTTTATTGTTCTCTCTCCACATACTGCCATTAGGAAACATAATGAGAAAACATAATGTTAATTATCACTCCTATGCCAACAACACCTAAATATATATTTCGGTTACGCCTATCTATTGTCACCTAAACTAATTTCTTTAATGAAGTTACAACCTGGATGGCGGAAAACGTCTTATCAATAAATTCTCAGAAAACCAAGGTTCTGTTGTCTGGAGGCAGGTCTGCAGATAGGAATTTTATTATCTCCACACTCCACTCCAAAGAGCAGACCTTTTCCCTCCTGCCTACCTGACAAAATTACTTCAAGATTACAAGCCGCATCGTCCACTCAGGTCACAGAATGCAGGTTTTCTTTTCGTTCCACATATAAAGTGACAGTGGGCAGAAAAACATTCTGCTATAGGGCCCCTATATTATGGAATGGTTTACTAACCTATGTTGGGATGCTGATTCGGTCTTGGTCTTTAAATCTCGACTGAAGACCCATTACTTCAGTTTAGCTTACTCACAACCTAACACAACATAACTATGGCTGTTGTTGCTGCTGTACATGTCATTTTTATCTACTATGCTTGTCCATTTATGTGTCAACGCATCTTCTGACCATCCATGCTCTTTGCCTTCCCATATGTCCAGATGGTGCCCGGGGTATAATCACAACATATACCTACCTTTTAGCAGGCATGTCCACTCATTTCTGTTTTCAGTAATGTTAGTATGCCCAGGGGGGTTGGTCAGCCAGTTGACCTTTGACCGCCAGAGGTTTTTTTTCTCCTTACTTGGGAGTTTTTGGTTCCTCTCCTCTGCTGTCTTCTGGCTTTCTTTATTTAATTTCTTTCCTTCCTTTTTCCCATTCCGTATCTCTCTCTAATTATGTTTTATGTATCACAACACACCCATGTAAGCGCCTTGAGATGACTCTGTTGTGAAAGGCGCTATATAAAAATAAATTGAATTGAATTGAATAATTGATGGCCTTTAGAAACTCTCAGTCTTTTGTGCAATACATTGTATGTATTATTTTGTTATTTTGGTTCTGTGGTACACATAAAATCTGTACTGCATCAGGAATCTTTTGGTTTGTTAATGTTATGAGTTAGGTGTAACTCAAATTGAGGTCATGACATTAAATGGCGGCTGATCCAGGATCACTTGAAATCACCCAGCTATAGATGCTCTTGGATTCTATGCAGTTGGATTCTAAATGATAATGTTTAGTGTGGAGACCTTCCTGGCTAATCCTAGCTATGCATCATTTATGAAATTGAAGAAAAGTGAGTTGTTCGTATTGGCTACACATTTTAATATTCCAGTGACATGGCAGGATCTTAAGGCATTCATTAAATCTCTGGTTGTTGATAGATTAATGGAGTTGGACTCCTGGTGATACATTTTCTGTGGCCAACTTGGAGGGAGGAAGGCCTGGAGGCACGGAGGTAGATGATGCTGAGAGAGTGGAGACCGTTGAGGGGTCCCAGGCTGAGTCTATGGCAAGTCTACCATGTTACAGCCCACCTGTGACACCCACGAGCACTGTGTCATAGAAGTCAGTAAAAGACTCTCGTCTCAAGATTCGGTCAGCTCGTTTGCAGGCTGAATGCCAAGAGAGGTTCAGGCAACAGGAGCTAGACCACCAGTTGAGACTTGCAGTATGCTGGATGGAAATCAAAGAAGAGAGGGACATAAGGTTTAAGCAAATTGAGCTGGAGTGTGCCTGGAGTGTGTCAAATCTGATTACATCACCTCATACAGTATGTTGATGTTGTTAGAGGAACTGAAACTGTCTGCCAGATTGGGTAACAATGTATATAAATGATCAAAAAGTGGACAGGATCATGTCTGCTGCTGTTTTAGCTGATGACTTTACTTTAACTCATACTGTAAAGGAGTATTTGTTTCGTCACCAGGAAATGTTGGGAGAAAGGATAAACTTGCAGGTGAAGGTCAGAGGAAAGTGTTTCCTGTCAAAACATCGTCTATGGCCAGCAGTGAGGAATGTTTTGCCACCGGATAGGACATTTCGTTTCTGATTGTCCTGCTTTGAAATCTAAATACTAGAAAGCTGCGGGAACATGCCAGCAAAATAAGGGGGTCAGTTTAATTAAAACTCCAGTGCTGAACTCTACTGGCATTCCTGAAGGGGAAGATGGGTTTTGGCCTTTTTGTGTAAATTGTAATGTTTCATTGACTGCTGATAGTCTAAAGATAGCCGCTCTGATTTTGCGTGGCATTGGAGCAGCATTGTCTTTTTTGTTCAAAAGTGTTCTGCACCTGACAGATGAACAATTCAATTCAGTTTTATTTGTATAGCACGTTCTCACAACATTGACTCAAAGCGCTTTATAGCATCCACTGCTTTACAGCATTGATATTGATGGCTCTGTATTTCCAGCGAGTTTCATTGTCAGACCTGGCCGTCACAGAACAGGCGAACCCCGAAATGCAGGAGACGGTTTTATTGAAAGTGCCAGGTACAAACAAAGCCAATAGGGAAATCCAGAAGAGTAGCTGTGGGACAGGCGGAGGTTGATCACCAGGGGAGTCAGTCCTACACAGACGGACGGACCGGGGAAGCGACGACGGGGAAGGAGCAGGGCGAGGAGCAGGGCCAGACACGGGAGGCAGGACAAGCGGGGGAGACAGCAAACAAGAATAGACGCTTGGTAAGGTACACATCCGGAAATGGCAACAATACTTCGCAACCCTGGGGAGGTTGTGATCGTCTTTATTAATCCCCCTAATTGGTTGGTGATCGCCCACCGCTGTGTTGTCCAGCCCCCGAGGGCGTGCCAGTACCCCCCCGACGGCCGCCTCCTGGAGGCCAACTAGCACGCTGCGGGCGACCCCTGGATCTCGGAGCCGGTTTCGACAGGTGTTGACGATGGAAGTCCGCCATCAGATCCAGTATGTCTGACCTAGGCACCCAGGACCTTTCTTCTGGTCCAAAGCCCTCCCAGTCGACCAAATATTGTAGCTTCCCTGCTCGGCGTTGAGAGTCCAGGAGCTCTCGGACCTGGTAGACGTGGGAGCCGTCTTGCACAGAAGAAGGTGGTGTGACTGCCGTGTCTGAGGGGGAATGAATCGGGCTGTAGCGCACGGGCTTTAGGAGAGAGGAGTGAAAGGTAGGACAGATACGGTACATGCTTGGTAGAGCTAGACGGAAGGCATTGGGTCCAACTTTGCGTACTATCTTGAAGGGACCAATGAACCGGGCGGATAACTTACGGCATGAGGGTAGTTTCAGATTGCGGGTGGATAACCAGACTCGTTGTCCGACATGATACGGTGGTGTGGGTCGTCGTCATTTATCGGCTTAAGCTTTCTGGCGGGTGGCTTGAGCAGTCAGGGCTTGCTGAGCTCGTTGCCAGGCAGTTTTAGCTCCTTGGTACCAGTCCTCGACCTGTGATATGTCTCCTGCTGTCGCCTCCCAGGGGAAGACAGGTGGTGAGTAACCTAGCACACATTGAAAAGGTGACATACCGTTAACAGGATTTCGACAGGCGTTTAGGACATATTCGGCCTAGATGAGATGAGAAGCCCACTTGGCCGGTTGCCCCATGCACAATAGGCGTAGGGCTTTCGAGACCTCCTGGTTAGTCTGCTCTGCTAGGCCATTGGACTGGGGATGATAGGCTGACGTGAAGCTAAGAGAGATTCATAGTTTATTACAGATGGCTTTGAATACCCGGGACGTGAACTGAGGACCTCGATCGGAGACAATCTCCTCTGGAAACCCGTAATATCTGAAGATCCCCTGGATGAGGATCTCTGCGAGTTCAGTGGCATTGGGGCGTTTGGGCAGGGCAACGAGGTGACTCATCTTAGAGAACTGATCGACTATGGTGAGCACCACGGTGTTCCCTTTGGATGTAGGGAGGTCGGTGATAAAATCCATCGCCAGGTGGGACCAAGGACGAGAAGGTACCGGTAAGGGCTGGAGGAGGCCGGCCGGAGGCTGATGAGAGGACTTCAGTTGGGAGCATTCGGGACAGGAGGCAACGTAGGTCTCAACTGCCCTTCTCCAGTATCTTCAGGCCACCAGGAGCTACCCGGAGGAAGAAGAAGAAGCGCAGGGGGAAAGAAGCGGAGGACACCTCGACAGTTAGTCTAGGGGCTTGCTTTCTCCCTGCCGCCTCTCTCCCCGCTGAATATCGGGAGGAACCCCTCCCGATACAGAAGCCAGCGGGGATCACAGCAGCTGCGCCGCAGCTGTACACAGCAGCCTCCATATTCCAGGGTGGTCACCTTGGGTATGTGGGGATCCGGGCCGTAAGGGACGCTATCCTGCAGGTCCCTCGCTCTCTTAAAGGGACAGTGCACTGCCAGGAAGTGCCAATCCTAGCGGCCCTGGTCGAGACGCCCGACCCGGCGGCTACTGCAGCCGCTCAGCCCGCGGCACCCCTGCCTGCTGCCGCAGCCGCTCAGCCCACGGCCTCCCTGCCTGCTGCCGCAGCCGCTCAGCCCGCGGCCACGCCCGAGGCCGCCTGCCCTGCCTCGCCTGTCCTGCCCGCAGCCTCTTCCGAGGCCGCCACCTGCCCTGCCTCGCCTGTCCTGCCGGCCCTCCAGCCTGCTGTCACCGCCACTCCCGCGGCCCGCCAGCACGCTGGCGCCTTCTCGGAGGAGGGGACACCAGGGGAGACGAGGAGGGAGCAGGAGGGGACCCACCTGATGGGCCCCACGAACTATGAACTGGCCTCTCCACCATCGCGGCCACGTTGGGGAGCACGACCTGGCCCGCGCCTGTCAGTCTCCAGGAAGGGGAGAGGCCACAGGCGCAGGGACCGGGTCCCTCCCGCCCTGCCCCCTGGCTCTCCCGTGCGTCCCTTGGCCGTCGCTCGGTGGCTGCCTGCAGGTCCTGCGGCTCCGACCCGGCTGACGCTTCCGGGTCCCCCTCCGGTGCCTCGTCGCCTGCCAGCGGTCCCTCCGTCGATGCCTCGTCGGCCGCTTCCGGGTCCCCATGACTCACCTTGTCGGCCACCTCCGGGTCCCCCTGCTCCGGCTCGGTGTCGGACGGCGCCTTCCCCGGCTCCAGCTGCGCCGTCGCCTGCCGTGGCTTCCCCCTCTTGCCTGCCTGCACCGGTGTCCCCTCCTGCTCCCTCCTCGTCTCCCCTGGTGTCCCCTCCTGCTTCCTTCTTGCCTCCTCTGTCTGTCCCTTCGTCTGTCTCCTCGTCCCCTCTGTGGTCCCCTTCGGCTCCGGCCTCCCGTCCGCCTGCGGCCCCTGCGGCTGCCTGCCCTCGCCTGCCTGGGTTCCCCTTGCTCCTCCGCCCTTGCCCTTCCTGCGTCCCGGTCTGTTCCCTTCTCGGCCCTCTGTGCCTCCTCTGTTCCCTTCCGGTCCTTTTGTCCCCCCGCTGTCGCCATTTCTGGTCTGTTTGTCCGCGTAACCCGTCCTCTGTCAGGTTCTGTCTGGCCTTGTCTCCCAGTTTAGTTGCCCGTAGTCCTGTGTATTTAGTCTGCGTTCTAGTCAATCTCCCCAGGTCTGTCATTGATGTTCGCCGCTGTTCGTTCCCCTGTCCGCTTGTCTCCCTGGAATAAACGCCCTGATTACCCGCATCAACGACTCTGCTCGTTTTCTCGCCTGCTCGCCTGCCTACAGCCGTGACATCCGTGACCCGTGCACTGATTTCTCAGATACTTTTTTGGTAAACCCAGAGCATGGTGAAAGCAAGAATAGTTCTCAGTCTATCCCTACAGCCTACTGTTTGGAGAGTATAAGACTGCCTGAGTCCCGGGAACGATTAGTTAAAGCACAAATATCAGATGACTCTTTAAATCGTTATTTTCTTAACATGGTAGGAGATAAAGATTCCACCTTGCATCAGATAATGTATTTTATTGACAATGAGGTTTTGATGCGTAAATGGGCTTCTAATGGAGCTGACTGCTCTGTGGTTTATCAAGTGGTGGTAGCGAAAGAGTACCGACCACATGTGTTGTCATAAGTTGTCTGCGCATTTAGGAGTTAGAAAAGCTCCTAAATGCTCCTTAAGCTTCTCTTAAAGCATTTTTTTGGCTTGGTTTAAAGCAGGATGTATTCAAATACTGTTTAACTTGTTCTACTTGTCAGATGCCAAACCATCCATTCCACCTGCTCCATTACATCCTGTGCCTACTATAGGACAACCATTTGAAAATATCATTATGGATTGCGTGGGTCCACTGCCTAAGATGAAAGCTGGACACCAGTTCCTTTTGACTATGATGTGCATTGCTACACATTATCCAGAGGCAGTTGCTCTATGTTGTCATTTTAATTAAGTTTCTCTCAACTTTTAGATTGCCCAGGTTGTTCAGATGGTTCAGGATACAAACTTAATGTCTAAGGTGTTTAATCAGGTAATGGAACAGTTATTAGATTAATTAGATTATTTACAGTTAACAGTTATAAGGTGCAGGATATCTGTTAGTACCTAGAATAAAAAGAGCTATGGCAGGCTGCAGAGCTTTCTCTTATAGAGCTCCTCAGCTGTGGAATGGTCTTCTACCGGATGTGCGAGATTCAGGCTCACTCTCAATATTCAAGTCTAGACTAAAAACACACTTATTTAGTCTAGCTTATAGGGACTCTCGTTCCAGCTTTAGCTAATTGTTCACCCCCAGTTTGATCTGTTGTGTGAGGTGTAGACAGTGCCGCCCCTCCCTACATGCAGAACACACGCTGTGCGTAGTGCCCCACGATCCATGGGGGGCCCCATTTTCCGCAAGGGGACGCATTCTCTGCAAACACATCGCTGCCGTAAAGCACCAATTCAGCCCAAGGCAGGAGAGGAAAAAAAAGAGACAAGTAATCTGACACCGCAAGGTTGTAAACCTAAATCACATTTTGTGATACAGTCATTTTACATT
>JAODKC010000337.1:0-13777 GCA_026777985.1 Mormyrops attenuatus
TATTAGTTAGGTTCTCCCCAAACGAGCTTGATGGGCCGAATGGCCTCCTCTCGTTTGTAAATTTCTTATGTTTTTATGTTCATTAAAGGTCATGTGTGTGTAAAGGCAGGTGTACCAATACTTTTAGCAATAGACTGTATGATTTTCACCAATTAGGTGCACGAACCCACCTCCCCAGACTGTAGTATCTCCAGACTATTTTTATTTGTTCTATAAAACACCTTCTTGCACCAGTATGTGTGCATGCCATTGACATAGGGATGACCAATAGCCCAATAGCTGGAAGAAAAGTTGCATTACTGTCCTATGTACTTCAGCACTGACTACTAAGGACTATTCCAGGGTGCTTTTTTGGGGAAAACATATTAGACAAATATGTGAATGAACCTGCAGTATTGACTGTTATCAACATCATGAACTAAACTTTTGATATACTGTGGCATATTTAGAGAGGCGTGTGCATTCCAGGGGCGTCGGAAATAGGGGGAACACATCCACCCCAATATTGGCAGAACCCCCCCCCAGCATGTTCCTTATCTTTCATTATGAATCAGCGCATTACTGAGGCCAATTCAAAGTGCATTCAGAGCGCAAGGACGAAACCTAACAAAGACTGTAGTCATGTATCAGACAGGATCATTTTATCATATGGATCAGTTATATTTAGTTAAGTGATGTTTGGTTATGTGACTGTACCTTTAATCATGTTAGTCTTATTTTAAATGAGCAGTATGAGCTGACAACAGTGATAAGAGACCGCTAAGAGCGGCTCAAACCAACCTTATGAAATAATATCTTACAGAAGACATACTTAACTAAGAATATTTCAGGAAACACTTCGGAGTGTTAAGAGACAACAAGGTAGAACTTACAAATGACACAGCATTAAGGTTTCGGGAAACGCACCCCAGGGCTTTGTGTAGCTACCTGTATCATTCCACAGTCAACAAATTGACTGTCACCCTGTCACCTGCAGAGATGATGATGGGTAGGTAGTTGAGGTGTACACTTGATCTTATACACCCCAATGTAAAACACAAGATGGAAACAAAACTCGCAAGTCAAAAAAGCTTACCATGAGAAACATACTAAAGAGCGCATCTTTGTGATAGGAGATCCTATACATACCAAAAATTATGGATGTGGACCTTAATCGATACCCGGACTGATACAGGAGATCACAGGAGCAGTTACAAGACATGTTAAAGTCACAAAGATGGTAACTTGGTGGGACTGAGCTGGTGAGGGTTTTTGAATTTGCATATTTTCATGTTGTTAATTATATATATATATATATATTTAAAAAAAATAAATAAATTCTGCTACATTGTGAGTCACAGTAACATTTGTTGTATCCGAGTTACTGGCAGCTACAGAGTAGTTCAGGTGTAATAGGGGAGGGATGTTATGACGTGTCTGCTAGGGGGCAGCGTGTGGCTCTGTGGGCTAAGCCTGTGTACTTGTAATCACACAGTCACCAGTTCAAACCCAGCCTCAACATATCTGCGGGTCCTTGAGCAAGGCCCATAAGCCCCAGCTCTTTGGGTGCTACTACAGGTGGCAGCCCTTTGTGGACAGCTTACTCTGCAGGGGGCAAGTTGAGGGAAATGTAAAGATGATTTCCCCACAGACAATAAAGTATCTATTATTATTATTAGATGTTATTGCAGCCCAGGAGTGTTATTTGGCATAGGGGATTTACCTGAGTTGAAGAAGCACAAATATGGCTTAGTCAGGCAAGGCTATAGCTCACTGTTTAGTTATATTATAACACTGCAAAGTTGTTATCTGCAATAAAGCCAGCTCAACTGATGAAGTCTCTGCATCTCGTAATTGATACAAGAAAATATCAGAGATACAGCTTCATTTAATTTTCCCTATATAGACTGTCTCACATCATAAGAGATAAATGAGGACCATAGGATCTCATTGCTTCAAAATTATAACGAAGCAAATTTATACTACCACTACTACTACTGTACTACTACTACTACTAATAATAATAATAATAATCATAATTATTGTTATTATTATTAATTGTCACGCTTTGCCCAATCGATCCTCCTGTTTCCTTCCCTAGCATGGTCTGATGAGTCAGACCTGTTTCATAATAGTTTTACCTCCCATTCCTGCCCTTCTGTGAATCACTCCAGATGCCTCTCACTGTGCTCCCTTGTTAGTCCATTGTATATAAGTGTCTCCCGGTCAACTGCTCCCCCAGTCCAGACATTGCCATTGTTGTTCCCGTTTGCCCTGCTGGTTCACCCTAGTTTTGGAGATCCCTCGTGATCCTGTTGTATTTTCCCATCTATTCCATTTAATAAGCCCTTTTTTTGCCCTTGGCTGCTGCTCCTGTGTTCCTTCGCTCCTCCCAACATGGAAATAATAAAAAAATAATAAACGTTCATTTTATAGGTTGTTTGGTCAGGTCAGGTTGGGGAGCATGCACTGATGCAGTGTGTTGCCGCACCCACCACATGGCGAAACTCCTTGGGATCCCGGCCTGCGACCCCCAGGCAGACACATAGTCCAGTCACACCCTCCAGAAGTGGCCATCCATCTGCCGCAGCCAGGTGTTACGTAGGCGTCCCCTTGGCCTGGTCTAGCTGCTTGGATCCCCAACAATGAGGAGCCTGTGAGCCGGATCACCCTCAGGGAGACGCACTACATGGCTGTAGTGCTGTAACTGATGCTCCCTCACAATGCAGGCAATGTACCTTATTCAGGACTCCTCTAGCAACCGCTCGTTTGACACAGAGTCAAACCAGCGGTACCCAAGGATTCTCCAAAGAGACACAGTCTTCATCTCAGCTCACTCGATGTCTCACAGCTATACAGCAAGACAGGGAGCACCAGGACTCTAAAGACTTGGACTTTTGCCCTCTTGCAAAGATATTGGGAGCACCACACACCCCTTTCCAGCGACCTCATGACCCCCCATGCTCTTCCAATCCGTCTGCTGATTTCATAGGAAGAGTCACCAGAGACATGAATGCCTGTACCTATGAAGTCATTAAATGCCTGGATCTTGGTCTTTATCCAGGGCACTTGCAATCCCACATGATCAGACTCCTCCCTCAGTCTCTCAAGAGCTCAGATCAGAGCCTTCATTGACTCCGCTAAGATCATAACATCGTTGGCAAAGTCAAGATCAGTAAATCTTTCTTCACCAACGGAAGCCCCACAGCTGCTGGGCCTCACGACCCTGCCCAACACCCAGTCCATACAAGCATTGAACAGAGTAAGAGCAAGAACACACCCCTGGCGAACCCCAGAATCAACTGGGAAGAACGCAGATGTTCTCCCTCCACTCTGTACAGCATTCACAGTACCAGTATACAGGCCGGCTATGATGTCCAGCAACTTCAGAGGGATCCTGCAATGTCTCAGGATGTCCCACAGGGCACTCAATTCACTGAGTCAAGCGCTTTACGAAAATAGACAAAGGCTGCAAAGAACCTCTGCCAATATTCACGCTTGTGCTCGATGAGAACCGTCAGTGCCAGTTGATGGTAGACTTCTTAGGCGTAAAATCAGACTGCTTTGGTCGCTAACAGGCAAGCAAGTGATGATGCCTGACTCCCAAATGGAAGCAAAGATTGCCTGCAATGCCAGGAGGACAGCCTTACCACTAGCCTGGAAAAGTTCACCCCAGACAGCACAGATCCCTGTAGCCATCCCTACCCCAACTGATTCACCACCCGTGCAATCTCAGAGAGATTGGGTGGTTCACAGCTGATTGGAGGATGAGCTTCAAGAACCGTGGACCCAGAGATGTCCAACATCCTAGCTGGAGGGTCAGCTGTAAACATCTGCTCAAAGTAGTCAGCCCAGTGGGTCACAACTGCAGTGTCATCCGTAAGGACCATTCCATCACCTGCCCTGACTGCAAGTCTCAGAGGAACAGATTCAGATGTGTGTAATGCCTCTGTAAGCCAGACATGGGTGACTAGACCACAGATGGTGTTTCACCTACTCACAGATTCATCTAACAAACGCCTCCTTATCTGCCCTCAGTCCCCTCACAGCCGTCCTCCTCAGTTCCCGGTACAGAATGGACTTGCCACCAAGTCATGCACTGCAACTCCTCTCGTTAATATCCAGGGTGTCCTGCGAGATGAAACACCTCTTCCTGGGAACACTGGCAACACCAACACAACCCTCAGCAACCTTCAGGATCTTATCATGGAAGGTCTCCCACATCACATTAGAGTCAGCAGTCGCACCCAAGTCTGCAAGTTCTTCACTCAAACTGTGTGCAGACTCATCAGAAACAGCTTGATACTGGAGTCTGGCCTAGTCCAGCCTCATTCTCCTAGTAGATCCTAGTAGGTAGCCTACTGGACCTAAGCTGAATCTTCAGAGTAGCAACAACAAGTCTGTGGTCAGAATTCACAAACTGGACACTTCTGTAGACCCTGCAGTTCTGCAGGAGCCTCCAGCATCTGTCCACGAGAATATGATCGATCTCCTTCACCGTACCGCCAGTATAGAAGTACCAAGTCCAACGGTGTGGCTCAGGGCGTTGGAACCAGGATCCAGTGACCCGCACCCCCTGACCTTTCGCAAACTCAAGGAACATGGAGCCACTCTCACCCGGGTCTCCAGACCCATGGGGACCGACACAGTCTTCATAGCCAGCCCTGTCAGTGCCCGCGTTCACATTGAGTCACCCATGACCAGAGGAGTGTCACCTTGTGGGCACCCTTCAACCACAGAGCGAAGTTGCGAGTAAAAGGTCCCCCTCAACGAGATATCACTCACTGCGGTCGGAGCATACACTGAGACAACAGACAAGACACCCAAGGAGTGCTTTAGCTTGATGTCTCATAATACGCTCGTTGAAAGGAATGAAATAAGACATCATCAGGAGGAGCCGATCTGCTACAGCAACAGCTACTTCCTGAGTATGGCAGCCATCAGACCGACCAGACCAAATGTAGGCATACCCACCTAGAGAGATCTGACCACTCCCCGTTCTGCATACCTAAGATAGTGCTGCCACAGAAATGGGGGGTTTACGAAGCTCCCTAACAGCAGAGAAAGATGCACATCTTGCTGGAGATACAAGATGTTCCACACGCCTAAGGGGATGGGCCACCTCAAAGTGGAACCCCAGCACCACACCAGCATGATCCCCAACAGGCCTGTCCGGGAATGAGACTCCCAAAGGCTTTCCTCCATCCCCTTCAAGGTGCATGCAGCCTTCATAAGCTCGTTTGGGGAGAACTTAACTAATAGCTCAGAGTTGATAGCATCTTAGCTAGCTCTGATTTAAAGGAACCCAGGGTTTTAGCTTGCAGTACATAAACAGGAAGACTATTCCAAACTCTAACTACACGCTGTGTAAAGAAGTGTTTTCTCAAATTCAGTTTAAAATGTTCTCCCGCTAATTTCCACCTATGGACACGAGTTCTAGTATTTAAACTAACATTAAAGTAGCCATTTGGCTGAATAGCATCCAGACCTGTTAGAATCTTATATACCTGGATCATGTCCCCTCTTAATCTCCTTTGTACGAGGCTGAACAGATTCAGCTCAGTTAACCTCTCCTCATAAGACATTCCACTAAGACCAGGAATCATTCTTGTAGCCCTACGTTGAACCTTTTCCAAGGCAGCAATGTCCTTTTTAAGGTATGATGACCGAACTTGCACACAATATTCTAGATAGGGTCTTACCAAGGAATTGTATAATCGTAGCATCACCTCCCTTGACTTAAACTCCACACACCTAGAGATGTAACCCAACATCCTATTGGCCTTTTTAATTGCTTCCCCACACTGGCGAGAGTGGGACATGGAAGCATCAACATACACACCGAGGACTTTCTCATAAAAATCCCCTTCCTGTGGGTGACTGCAGCAGAGCCACTCCTGCAGAGAGCAGAAGGGTATTGTACTTGTTTATATTGAGCTGTTGTGAGTTGTTTTACAGTGGCTGGAGTGCCAACTGTTTACAGGGCCAGATGCAGTTTAACATCATACCCAGGATTTCCTCAATAAGAGCAGCAAACTAATAAAATAATCATTCTGGTTAGAAATGACTGTATATAATCCTCAGTATCCAAATTTACATTTTAAGATGTGGAAAATATTCAAATTTCTCCAATCTTGTTTTCAAGCTGCTTAGGTCCAATTCTGCAAATTTTTCTGATAGATTTTTTAGGACTAAATCTTAAACAATAAATATTACTAAGCAAGGCTGGACTGGAAATCTGGCATATCGTGCACAAGGATACTTATCATGGGGGACGTTTTTTCCATAACTGGATCTGTAATCATGACATGCAGATGCAAACATTGGCCATTTTTCCATGTTGGATAAAATGTAGTAAAAGATGGGGACACTGAGCTGAATCCCTTTTTCAGGGTGATTCTTTTTCAATATTCAAAAATAATCAACAATTTAAGTTCCAATACATTGGTCCACAACTTGACAATGAAACAAGGAAACACATTCATAACAATCTGAGAAATGGGACTGGGGAAACTGGTGGTCCCAAGAGACTTAAAGCTTTTTGGACAATGAATGGTCCAGTATTCAGGGTGGGTAGAAAGAAGTGATAAAATGTAAAGGAAAACATCCTCTCCACATGGAATGAATTAGGTGAAGGCTCTCCTCAACCTGAAAATGAAACTGAAACTCATATTAATAACAAACCTGAGAAATGGGGCTTTCTGCCCCAGACAAGTCCACAGCAGCAAAAGATTGTACGCTGTTGTCAAAATACAACATTGAGTACAATCATTAAACATTTTTTACAAACATGACATCAGTATTTCAGTAATGTTATTCATTACTTGTTCCTTCTCTAGTTCCTTAGTAGTCCCTGATGATAAAACATGTCAGTCGTGGGGGGGTCAATTGTATGGTCAAGATTATATGGTAATTCAGTTGAGTACCCTTGACTTTATTTATGTATAAAACAATGTGTCTTAAAATTAAATTGGATATCTGGTATACTGGACTTTTCCCATTTCTGCTCCACATATTGAATGCAGGTTTATGGTAGGAAACCACTGATTACTAAAATTACTTTCAGTGGTAACAAAAGAGAAAGAGAAACTGTAAAAAATGTATCTAACTCACTCCCCCCACTCCATTCTAGGGGCAGGAAGTGGGCCAGTTCACTGGCTAGAAAAGTCCGCCTGGCAAAATCCCCTTCTCTGTACATAAATATCAGTTTGATTTGCTGCTGCTATTAGTAGAAAGAAACCACATTCTTTCATCAAGAATGTCTGAGAACGAAAGAAAACCCAAGACAGCAACATGTGATGGTAAAGGTATTTTATTTTTTTAAAAAATTCAGAAATTGTATTTTCATTTTTATTTTGAATGTGACTGAAAGTGTCTTGTCTTCCCAGCTGGTTTATCAGCAGTGGGAGTTCAAAACATGATCGATTACTATGACAGAGAAGGGGCTGCCTCTGCTGAGGGCAACTACACTGAGGCAATAACATACGAGACCCCTGGATTCGTCGATAAACGAAGAAAGCGTGTTGCTAAACCTGGAGTACTTGCGACCAGTACACGGAGCTGTGCCACGGCTAAGTATAGTGTGTGTGAGGCCAAAGTCAAGGGACCAAATGCCTCAGCTGGAGCTACAGGTCAGTGTAAGGAAAGAAAAATAATAAGTGTGGATAATGTCCTCATAATCGAAATGAGAGCATGAGAGTGCAGCACTGTGGCAAATGCATTGCAAATCAGCCCCCAGGTCCCCGATGATACAACATGCCAATGGGGGGGGGTCAATTGTATGGTCAAGGTTAAATGGTACTTCAGTTGTGTTGGGTATCCCTGACCTAGTGTATGTATGAAACAATGTGTATGAAAATGAAATGGAATACAGCCACGGCTGGACTGGTCATCCAGCATATTGGGCATTTCCCATTTCTGCTCCACATATTAAATGCATGTTTATAGCAGGAAACCGTTTACTAAAATGACCTTCTGCTGTAACAAAAGCAAATGGTCGAGAAACCACAATCTTTCAACAAGAATGTCTAAGAACAAATTAAAAGTTTAATGGGAAAGGTGCTTTATTATTTAAAATTTTCAGAAATTATATTTTAATTTTTATTTTGAATGTAACTGGAAATGTAACTGTTTTCTTCACAGCTGCTATTTCAGTAGGAGGACTTCTAAACATGATTGACACTTATGACAGAGAAGGGGATGCTTCTGCTGAGGGCAACTACACTGAGGCAATGACATATGAGACCCCGGGATTCATTAACAAACCAGGCAAGCGTATTCCCAAGGCTGGAGCATATGCAGCCGCTGGAGTGGGGCGTACTAGGGCTCAGTTCAGTGTGTTTGAGGCCGAGGCCAAGGGGCCAAATGTTTCAGCGAAGGCTTCAGCCTCTCTGGCAGGAGTCGAGGCAATGGCTGGTGCAGAGATCGCAAGTGCCTCAGCCTCTGCTGGTCCAGTCAAGGTAAAGGTAGGGCTGGCTGTTGATACTGGAGTGCAAATAGGACTAGGTGGAGTGGGGGTGAAGGTACTGGGAACTGGGTTTAAATTAGGACCAGAACTTTCAGTCGCTTTACTTGGAAATGAGGTGGAATGCTCTGTTATGTGACGACCAGAGTCCACCATTTTTGCATCAAGGTCTTGTGCATGGTAACCACTGTAGAAGCTTAAACTGTGTCCATCAGCTGCTGTTTACTGTTGGAGTTGCTCCAGTGGCAATCTCTTGATAAGTGGTAGCTGCACCTGTTAATGTACATCTATGTTAATGTGCATCTATGTTATCTACATTAATGTACATATCTATCCCGAGTAGTATGCAGATTTGTTCTTAAACACAGTGTGGGTTATACTTACAATATTATTCACAATGGATATATTATAATCTATCCATTTTCTCTCATTTTTAAAATTAGTTGGATGACAGAGACTTTATTATTGTCTAAAATGTTGATTTTGCCTCTGGGGTAGTTAATCAGTTGCAGAGTAAAACAACTGACAATACAAAATAACTGAAGAAATGAACGTGCATCTTATTATACTATCTGATTGCCTATTGTGGGTTACTGGCAATAAAGTTGAAAGATTTTAAAACATTTCACATAGTTTTGTGTTATTTGATTTTAAAACTGCAGTGGTAGTGCCTATTTCGGGGAAAATGTTTGTGGGACCATTAAATCAAAGCTATAAATGACATCTTTATACTGGAGGGTGTTCCACGAAGCAGGATTAAGGGAAAGTCTGACTTATAACGACGAGTCTGGCTCATTTAAGTGGGAGTTCCGTTCCATCAAAGTGTCTTAAATGAATCCCCGCTGAGCTACCATGGTAACTTAGGCGAGTGAACAAAGTCTGTTGCTTGTACTACGAAGGGGGTTTAACCAAATCAGATTTAACCCGGAGTCAATTTGCAAACGCGGCGTTGACAAAATCAGGTTGTCTCAATCTGTGCTAATCAGTGGCCTGTACTACGAAAGGGGTTTAACCAAATCAGATGTGCAGGCATTACTGGGCAGTTACTGTTCCTGATGTCTCTGTTTTAAGCATAAGTTTTTCAATGCAGTGGAAACATGGCCTTTCCTGCAATGTAACCCTACATGCTGATGGCAGTCCCCCCCCCCTTCGGCTTTGCGTGGACCTCCGAGAGCCAAATAAGGCTGTGGTGATAGATAGTCACCCTCTGCTGCATATTGATGAAATTTTCATAGTTACGAGGGTCTGTCATGTTCTCTACAATTGACCTCCAAAATGCGTACCACCAGGTGCTTTTACATCCAGACAGCAGGGATCTTACAGCTTTCATCTCTCATGATGGTCTTTTCCACTTCACACGAGTGCCCTATGGTTTGGCTTCAGCACCAAGTGCATTTCAGAGGATGATGTCACAGGTCTTAGCTGGTCAGGATGGTGTTCAGTGCTATCTGGACGACATCATTGTTTATGGAACCACACCTGCTTTGCATGACAAACGCCTCCAAGCTGTACTTCAGGACAGTGGTCTAAAACTCAATATGGAAAAATGCCAGTTCAGGAAATCTGAACTTCCTTTTTTGGGCCATGTGATTTCAGCTAATGGCTTACACCCAAACCCTGAACATGTCCTTGCTATGACTCAGGCTCCTCCTCCTCATGATGCACATTTTCTGTGGTCCTTCCTCGGCCTGACTGGCTGGTATTCTAAGTTCATTCCTAAGTATGCCTCATTGGTGGAACCTCTCCATGCTCTCCTGCGAAAGTCTACTAGTTTTTCCTGGACAGATGAGGCACAAGAATGTTTTAGTCAGGTGAAACAACTCATTGCAGCCAGTTCTGCCCTTGCTTTATTTGACCCCTCCCTCTCAACCACAGTTACTAGGGATGCTTCCGACTATGGACTTGATGCGGTTCTTACTCAGTGGCAGGGACACACTGAAAAAACAGTTGCTTTTGCTTCCATAACTCTGACCGACTGTGAACGCAAGTATTCCACAATCGAGAAAGAGGCATTAGCATGTGTCTGGGCAGCAGAAAAATGGGGCACTTTCTTGTGGGGACGTCATTTTGTTTTGCGCACGGATCACAGCCCCTTAACAACACTGCTTTCCTCAAAGGGCGTGGGCCGGGCAGGCATGAGAATAGCCCGGTGGTCCGCCCGCCTACTGTGTTTTAACTACACCATAGAGTACAAGCCAGGGCGCGACAACGTAACGGCTGACTGTTTGTTGCGACTGCCGCTGTCCTCACCTTAAGAGACTGAGGATGTCGAACTGGAGATGGTAGCCGTACTGACGTCTGACTTTGCAGCAGTTACTGAAGAGGAACTAAGATGTGCATGTGCTGAGTGCTCAGTGTTGAGCCAAGTCAAATCTTACATCACTAATGGATGGCCTTCTACTGTTAAAGGACTGGACCCTGCTATGGCACCCTTCCACCGCCTTCAGGCTGAACTGGCCCTAGTGGATGGTTACGTCATCCATAGCACTCACCGCGTCATTATACCTGCAGAGCTACAGTCGAAATTTGTTCAGTTGGCGCATGATACACACCAAGGTATGGTACGGACAAAGCAGAGATTGTGGGAATTATATTGGTGGCCAGGCATGGACTGTCAAGTGGAAGAGGCCAAAAAATCATGCATCACTTGGGGCCAACATGCAGCCAACATGCATCACTTGCAGTTACACATGCTGCCCCACTTATGCCTGTGCCCACCCCCTCTACTGCATGGGATAAGGTCGCAATTGATGCAGTTGGACCTTTCCACGATGCTGTGCATGAGTGCCAGTTCGCTGTGGCACTCATCGATTACTACAGTAGATGGCCAGAGGTGGAATTTGCTTCGGAGGTTACCTCGGCAACAGTCATAAAATTTCTTTCTACTGTGTTCAGTCAAGAAGGCTACCCACTTGAGGTGGTCTCTGATAATGGTCCCCAGTTTGTTTCTGGGGAGTTTACAGCGCTTCTTGTGGAGAGAGACATCAAGCATTGTCGTAGCTCAGTTTACTATCCACAAGCAAATGGTGAGATTGAGCGGTTCAACAGAGTTCTTAAAGAACTGCTTACAGACTGCTAATATTGAAGGTAAACCCTGGATGTCCTTTGTAACTGAATTCCTGCACACGTACAGGGTGACTCCCCATGCTGTGACCAAGATGTCACCTGCCGCATTTTTGCATGGACGCCTCATTAGAACTAAATTACATGAGAGTAGCATTCCCTCCAAACCGATTCCTGCACACCTGGATCTCAAACAAACAATACTAAGAAGACAGGAGAATATGAAACGGTGCACAGATCAACGCCATGGTGCTAAAACTCCTGCGTTTCATGTGGGATCCTTCGTCCACATTAAGAATCCTGGATTTACTAGGAAGGGTCATTCCAAATTCAGTCAACCTTATCAGGTTGCTGCGCAAAAGGGCCCTGCCACCTACCTCCTGTCAGATGGTCAGGTGTGGAACGCAATCCACCTAGCTCCAACGTTTCCCCTTCCAAGAACCTCCAGTACAAGTACGGCACCAGAGGATGCGTATTTGCTGCTTGGGGTGCCTCAGACATTGTGTCACATACCCCCTCCTGTTTCACGACCGAAACGGGTGCGGCAGGCTCCAGTGTGGTCTAAGGACTATGTCACTTAAGCTAGGGCATGGGTGGAAGACGTGCTTTACCTGATATGACTGATATATCAAGTTAGTTGTTCATTTTGATGTGCATTGAGTGTACATTATTGCTCTGCATTTGAGTGTTGGCATATAGCTCCTCATGCCTTTGCATATAGATATATACAAAAAGAATGATTCCAGTTCCTAGTCTTCCAAAGTGTATGGGAAACTTTTCTGTGCCTTGTTTTAGGTGCTTATATCTACAGAAAATTGTGATTCCAATACTGGTTCTTTTCTGTGTACATTGTAAGACTGAAATGTCTCACAAACACTGTGGACGGAAGTTGTTGTTGCTTTTCATACGTACGGAAAATTTGTAATTTGTTATAAAAGGGGAAATATGTTGTATAGTGCAATTCTCCTCCTCTCCGCTGTGGGCAATAAGAAAAGACAGTTGGTAAGAGAGCTGAGGAGAATTACGGTGGTGAGGTAGAGAGAAGGGAGTGGAGTGGAGTAAAAAGGGTCGGTGAGACGTATCGATTTGTCGAGTGCTTTATTTTACCGCGTGCATACAACAAACTCACTCTGTACATGTTCAGTTTAGTCTTTATTTCACATTTGAAGAAGGAGCACGCTGTAACAAACATATTCGGATTTCTAAGCAAAAAATGAAATTTGAGGCAAGAAAGTAATTTTTACTTCATTTATTTTTGTAATAGCATTGCCAGCTTTGTACTTGCATTATTCAAACTTAAATCATTTTTATTATGCACCTAGATAAATATCTATTATAAAAGTTGTGACTGCTAAAATTGTTGCTCTTAGCTGTAAGGTAAACTTGTTCATGGCTACCACAGTCTGGGTGTCATGCCCCGCCGGTGTACCAGCAATGGGAGGCAGCTGCCCCCGACCAATACCCGGACTCCACGTTAGATAAAAGCCCGACAACACCGTAGCCCAGTGTGAGATATTGTTGATGCAAAGAGACATACTAAGCGTTCATTTCCCTGTCTCCCGTCTAGCTCCGTTCCGCCCTGTTGCCCTACTTAACTCTCCCTGCAACCCATCTCAACCTCCCTCCTGCCTTTCCTGCCCCCGCTCATCCTCCTCGTGACTTCCCTGTGTGCCTTGTCTGTGTCTTCAGATGGCCCTCCCGGTGATCGACCCTTTTTCCTGCGACCCTGACTACGGATCCGGATCCTGACCCTGGCTTGCGACCAGGCCTGGAGTGGCTAATGAGGAGGACCGGGACAATTCCCGGTGGACCGGTCTGATATTTAGGCCACAAGGGCCGGTGTTTTCTTTTTTTTTGGGGGGGGGGGGGGCCAGTGTTCAGTCATGACACTGGGTTGATCATGTATGCTGCTACCGCTGTCCCTGAGCTGCCTCCACTGGCAGCTCTTGTTTTTTTTTCTTGCTGACACATGCTGACGTAACACGTCAGTGCACTCGGTCAGTGGTGTTTGAAAGATGGAAAATAGAAAGAGCAAGGGTGGCGTGGAGAAGGCTACAATTAAAAAGAGGAAAGCTCTGGAAACAGACGCAACTAAATCTGCAAAAATTGCCTACTTTTTCACTAAAACAAGCTCACGATTTGTAACGTCAAATGAGGACGATGAAACGGGTAACTGTGTGTATATACATATACGCTGCTCAAAAAAATAAAAGGAACACTTTGAAAACACATCAGATCTCAATGGGAAAAAAATCATGCTGGATATCTATA
>JAODKC010000338.1:0-13770 GCA_026777985.1 Mormyrops attenuatus
GGTAGATCCTGTTTAACTAATTTACTTGAGTTCTTTGAGGAAGCTACAAGAGAAATTGATCACAAAAAGGCCTACGACATGATCTACTTAGATTTCCAGAAGGCTTTTGATGTTGTCTCCCACAAAGGGCTGTTGCTTAAGCTCAAAGCTGCAGGGGTTTTAGGAACAGTAGCAGCTTGGATTGAAAACTGGTTAACAGACAGGAAGCAACGGGTAGTTATTAGAGGCACAATGTCACAGGCCAATAGGATGTTAGGTTACATCTCTAGGTGTGTGGAGTTTAAGTCAAGGGAGGTGATACTACGATTATACAATTCTTTGGTAAGACCCCACCTAGAATATTGTGTGCAAGTTTGGTTACCATACCTTAAAAAGGACATTGCTGCCTTGGAAAGGGTGCAACGTAGGGCTACGAGAATGATTCCTCGTCTTAGAGGAATGTCATATGAGGAGAGGTTAGTTGAGCTGAATCTGCTCAGCCTCGTGCAAAGGAGACTAAGGGGGAACATGATCCAGGTATATAAGATTCTAACAGGTCTGGATGCTGTTCAGCCAAATGGCTACTTCAATATTAGTTTGTGGATTTTTATTAAGTCTTTATTTTTGGTTTCAGCATTACGTATGTATTTATACAGGTTTAAATATGGAATCATTAACGGGACTGGAAGACATTAATCCAATTTACATTATTTCTTAAGAGAAAAAATAGTTCAGTTTTCAATCACATCAGTTCTCAAACAACCTTCTGTGTTACGATGCGGAAGTGAAGTAGGGAGGAGCAGGCGAGGACAAATAAAAGAGGGTTTATTTAAGGAAAGTAAGGAGGCAAACCAAAGCAGACCACATGGGGTCAAACCGACCCATCGCAGGACACACTCACACACCTGTCACTCACACACCTGTCACTCTCACATGCTCACCTACAGCTAAATTGGTAATTCTAGTCAGCCTCAGCATGTTTTTGGACAGTGGGAGGATACACAGAGTACCTGGAACACTTGATGGTGGTGACTTAAACCCAGGTGCCTGACATGTGAGGTGACAATGTTAACCACTGCACCACCGTGTCACCCCACTGGTGCTATATATATAAATGAATGAATTTCACAAAGAAAAAGCATAAAGAAATAAAAAAATGTTGATTAGCTAATATCAAGCTGACTATTAAATAAAAATGACTGTATGTTTACTTTTAAATTAAGCTTAATTAAAAAACCCCCATTATGAAAAATTATATTTTGGATTCATCAGACCATTACACTTCATGTCTACACCAGATATCCATGTGACATGATGTTTTCTGTAAAATACAATCCTTCTGATCATGAATATCACATATTGTATGCTTCTCGATTCTTTATTCAGTCAGCAAGAAATACTATTTCAAACCATAAAGCATTATGCTTAAATGCTGTGGATTAAATGCTTTTTTAATTTTAAGAAGGTGCCATATTTAAACATGCAGGTGTCTGAAACAGTTCCTCTTCGAAGGTCAAAAGAGCATTATCCTAGAAGGTCACTGTTCCAGAATGTATCTCCATCATATACCTGGAATGTTAGCTTAGTGGACATGCTAACCTTGATAGCACCAAACTCAATATTTTCCCGCCAAACTGGATTGTCATTATTTGGAATAATCTCAGTACCCTTATTCTGTGTACCATATGACACTAGAACAGAGCCATCAGTTTGGGATACATACAGTTTCTCTGCTCTCATATTATATACTTTCAGTGTAGCCAGTCCTTTAGAAACTGGGCAGCACTTGGACTTTATATTCTGATTGCTATTGCAGACACAGGCACAGCGGTCTCTCACAGAAGATCTTGTTCCTATCTGACAAGATTCAGAGCAGCGCTTCAGTAATGCGTTCTCTATGATGTACTTTTCTACCTCTTTCTTAACCAGCATTATTACAAAATGGCCATCAGGCAACAAAAAATGTAAAGGTTTCAGACTGTAGGAGACTACATCTGGGCTGTACTTCAAGGAATCCAGCCAACTCTTGTATGTACTTGGATCGTGAATGTGTACGTGAACCACCTAAGAAAAGCAAATCTGCTGAATTAACATTCCCACCCAGCAGCTCAGAGTGGTGATCACTGAACATGCTGCTAAAGGTCTGGCCGTTGCCTAATTTCTTGTTAATTTCCTTGCAGTGGTGGGCTTCTGTCTTTATACTTGCAGTTGTTGCAAGTGTTGCTAAAGCTTTACAGAGAGATATAGCTATCAAAGACATTTTCTGTACTGTATTTTACAGATTTTAGATGGCTTAGAGTGATATGTCTGCCATGAATATACCAGCAATTTGAATCCCACCTTCTCACGTGGATGACAGGAAGAGCATAAGAACTGGGGACAAATACAGATTCAGATTCTTCACTGAGCAAATTCCATGTTTTGCTGATGTCAGTGTTATCTGCTCTCTTGTATATGGTTTTCATTTGAATCCCCTAGTAACATCCAGTGAATATATGCATCTGAATTGTGACTTAGTAATTCTGACTATGGAGTATAAATGGCTGTATTCCATCATGTATAACTAGTATACATTGTATAGCTTCCGGTACGCTGTTACACATGTCGTACACATGTCGAGATCAGATTGAGCAGTCTCCAGACCAAGACCAGATGTCGAGAACTACAGCTCTGATAATTACTCAATTTTTCCTCTGAAGCGTATGCTAGTCCATAGGCTACTGGCCTTTGTTAACATTGTTTCAAATTAAATCAAATGTGTGTTTTTAAATGAGATGCTGAACATATTTTTCTCATCAAGCTTCTCTTTAAAGAGAAAAAAAACATCACGAAAGGCAGAATAGTAACACTGCATTAAGAAGTTATGAGAAAAAAGTATGGCCATTACATTACACATAGGGGACTGAGGCATTTCTGAAGTGAGAAAACAAATTTAAAACTGTTAATAAGAGGGTAGAGAAAATAAAACCATTTGATGGTGTATTGGATTAACTGTGACAATGGAGTATGGCACCACTGTTAAAAGATAGATAACCCGAAAGATTAAAGATTGTAAAAGAGAGCCATGTCGTTCAGCTTTTTGACAGGCGAATAGAAACCAGAAGTTGATTTGCCCGTATACCAGAATCCGGAAGGCATGCATACACAGAGACTATTACAAATAAAGGCTATGTTTTGAGATGCACTCCTAGGGCTCTATTTTCCACCTGCATGTGATGCAAAGTGGTTGCTATTTTAAGGCAGAGTAATGTCATTGTGCTTTTGATCAACAGAAACCACGTCTAAAGTTGAATGGTATTCAAGCTACGCGTTTCAGAAATGTGCCAGTGCAGGATGCTCGTTTTTGACGCAGATAGGCCTACAAGCTCGAAGTGCACTAATGGTTTTTTCGTTATTTTATTTATTTACATTGCTTTATAGAGTACAGCTGCGGCCAAAAGTATTGAGAACGACACTAGTACTGGTTTTCACAACGTTTGCTGCGATTGTAGATCTTTCTGTCAGGTGTTTCTATGGTATACTGAAGTATAATTACAAGCATTTCATAAGTGTCAATGGCTTTTATCGACAATTACATTAAGTTTATGCAAAGAATCAATATTTGCAGTGTTGGTCCTTCTTTTTCAAGACCTCTGCAATTCGCCCTGGCATGCTGTCAATCAACATCTGGGCCAAATCCTGACTGATGGCAGCCCATTCTTGCATAATCAATGCTTGGAGTCTGTTAGAATTTGTGGGTTTTTGTTTGTCCACCCGTTGACCACAAGTTCTTGACCACAAGTTCTCAATGGGATTAAAGTCTGGGGGGTTTCCTGGTCATGAACCCAAAATGTTGATGTTTTGTTCCCCGAGCCACTTAGTTATCACTTTTGCCTTATGGCACGGTGCCCCATCATGCTGGAATAGGCATTGTTTGTTACCAAACTGTTCTTGGATGGTTGAGAGAAGTTGCTTTTGGAGGATGTTTTGGTACCGTTCTTTATTCATGGCTGTGATCTTAGGCAAAATTGTGAGTGAGCCCACTCCCTTGGCTGAAAAGCAACCCCACGCATGAATGGTCTCAGGATGCTTTACTATTGGCATGACACAGGACTGATGGTAGCGCTCACCTTTTCTTCTCCGGACAATCTTTTTTCTGGATGTCCCAAACAATCGGACAGGGGATTCATCAGAGAAAATGACTTTACCCCAGTCCTCAGCAGTCCAATCCCTGTACCTTTGCAGAATATCAGTCTGTCCCTGATGTTTTTCTTGGAGAGAAGTGGCTTCTTTGCTGCCCTTCTTGACACCAATCCATCCTCCAAAAGTCTTCACCTCACTGTGCTAGCAGATGCACTTACATCTGCCTGCTGCCATTCCTGAGCAAGCTCTGCACTGGTGGTGCCCCAATCCTGCAGCTGAATCAACTTTAGGATACATTCCTAGCGCTCGTTGGATTTTCTTGGGCGCCCTGAAGCCTTCTTCACAACATTTGAACCTCTCTCCTTGAAGATCTTGATGATCCGATAAATGGTTGATTTAGGTGCAATCTTACTAGCAGCAATATCCTTGGCTGTAAATCCCGTTTTGTGCAAAGCAATGATGACTGCACATGTTTCTTCCAGGTAGCCATGGTTACCAAAGGAAGAACAATGATTTCAAGCACCACCCTCTTTTTAAAGCATCCAGTCTGCTATTCTAACTCAGTCAGCATGACAGAGTGATCTTCTTCAACCTTCCATCAACACCCTCACCTGTGTTAAGAAGAGAATCTCTGAAATGATGTCAGCAGGTCCTATTGTGGCAGGGCTGAAATGCAGTGGAAATGGGATTTTTGGGATTAGGTTCATTTTCGTGGCAAAGAGGGACTTCATCTGATCACTCTTCATAACATTCTGGAGTATGTGTGAATTATATCATCATAAAAATTGAGGCAACAGACTTTGTGAAAATCAATATTTATGTCGTTCTTAAAACTTTTGGTCACAGCTGTACATCTGGTCCTTTCACATAACCATACTGTTTAATGAAACACCAAAAGAAAAACAATATATATTAAGAACAAACCGTATCATAAAAAAACCTTTCGAGTTCATGATCAGAATTAAGCACATTCCAGGCCCAGATTTATATTGCTTAGGTTATTGCTTATGTTTGAACTATTTCTGAACTCTACATTATGCTCTCATGGTCACCTCTTTAATCAGGAAAGAGAAACTATAATAATAATAAATAATAGATAAGCTTATGCTTATGTTACGTTTATGATTGGTTAGAAGACACTTCTATCCAAAGCACCTTAGCGAAATCACATAATAATAATAATTATTATAAACCTAAAATTAGCTACATCAAAACCCTATGTACCAAACATCCTCCAGCTTCTGTCTCAAGAGGGGCACCAGGCAGGGATGCCCTCTCTCTCCCTCACTGTTTTTATAGAAGCAGCAATTAGACAGGCTATAGTGATTAAAGGCATTAAATGCAAGAATGTAGAACATAAGGTCAGTCTTTATGCAGATGATGTGTTACTTTTTCTCCAGCATTCACAAACCACTCTCTATGGGGTAATTACATTAATAAACTCTTTCTCAAGAGTCTCAGATTATTCGGTAAACTGGCAAAAATCTACAGCTCTTCCGATTAGTTGCTCTTTCCAGAATTCTTCTTCTACTCCACTGCAATCTGGAGATATTAAATATTTAGGTATTAATATTTCACCTAGGCTGGCAGATTTAACTAAACTAAACCACATACCACTTTTAAAGAAGGTAGAAGATGATCTGGTTCAATGGAAGTCCCTACCCATATCACTCATGGGAAGGGTCGCCTCAATAAAAATGATGGTTTTGCCAAGAATTAATTATTTATTTGCAATGATCCCGAGCAAACCATCACCTGACTGGTTTAGATCTCTGGACTCCGCCATCTCTAAATTCCTTTGGAAAGATAAACCCCCGCGTATTAGCTTAAAAACGCTGCAAAGGACCAAGGACAAAGGATGACTAGATCTACCTAACTTTTACCACTATTTCTTAGCCATCAGGCTTCAAAACATCACAGGGTGGTTAGAACATATCCAAACGGACTCCCATCTGGAACAACCCTGACGTACTACTAACCAATAATATGATAAACTTCCCGGATTGGAGTTGTAAAGGCATTAAATACTTCGAACGTATATTTGAAGGAATAGACTTTATTCCCTTTGACATATTAGTTAAACGATATCGGATCAACAAGAATAGATTTTTAGAATATCAACAAGTCAAATCTATAGTAAAAAGGGAAATTCAAGCCTAATCAAATCAAATTACAAATACCACCAAGAGTGGCAGAATTCCTGCCACTCTTGCTCAACTCAAAACCCAAAAATTACTGTCAAAAATATACAGGACACTTTCCAAAATGGATGAATCAATATCCCTTCCTATTGCAAAATGGGAGGCAGATTTATCAGTCAGCTGGGACCACAATTTCTGGTCTCAGATATGTATAAAAACCTTTGAAGAAAAAGAAAAATAATCTTAATATCAACCAATATCGAGACAGTTTGTTGGACCATATCAGTCTTTATACAGCTTCTGCCGCCGCATTAGATCAATCTCTTTGGGCTCCTTTGATCAGCTCCATCACGTAGTGGGGGTGGGGGTCATGGTTTCATCCCACTATGGTCTTTGGGGGGCGTATGGGCTCGGGGCGTCTGGGGGTTCCCTGGGGGTGGATTTCTTGGGGGGGTCGGCGCTGGGACTGCAGTCCTGGCCTGGATAAGGCTTTGGTGGCTCTTGGATGATCTTCTGGCGGCTGCATGGTGGGTATACCTGGTGGATATGTGGCCGGGGTGTGGGTTGGCCCGGGGGGCCTCGACGCGTCGGTGGATCTGGGGGCCTCTTTAGCTGGCGGGGAGGTTGTTACCATCTGTCCGCAGGTGGTCCCTGCCTTAGGGGTACCCACTCTCTGGGGCGGGAGGGGGATCCAATAGAGGAGGAGGATGAACTCAACCTGGGTGTCTATTGTCTTATGTAGTCTGGGAGTTGACCGAATGTTGGGGTGGGTGTAGGTTTTCCTCTGGGGTGGGGTTTGGTCGGCCACCCCGTGCTTGGCGGGGCCCGGTGGGGCCGCTACCATGGGCCCCTGTCTGGATGGGCCTGGGCCGCCTGGGTGGATTTCGGAGTACGGGGGTGCCTATGGGGGTCACCGGGGGAGCTGGCTCCAGAGGGGGGGTACTCTGCCCCCCCCAATCCTTCAACCTTACCTCTGGTGCCAGTGCCCACTTCTCAATTTTAAGTTCCACATAGACATTGAGGGCTCTGGGGAGGGGCCGAGCTCACACCAGCAGTTGGTTGGCAGAGGATGGTTAGCACCATGCCCTGCCCCTGTTTTAAAAGCACTTTAGAACAACACGCACCAACATCACATCTGAGCGGGCGGGGGGAGGCATGGGGTCTTTTCATGCCCCCGTTCTCTGTTCCGTTCTCTGGGGCTGGGGGCTGAGTGGAAGAGCTGGCCGTCCGGTCGGGGTCTGGGCTGGTGGGCCTCTCGGCTCCTGCGGGGACCAGGGTGGTCTTCTTGCCTCCACACCAGAGGGGGGATATATGGGGAGTGTGAATGTGTGTATGGCGTTCATTTCTGTGTGTCTCCATGTTGGGTGACTGTGTGAATATTTGTTTATGTGTGCATGAGGGTGGGAACGTATGCTTGTGTATGTGTGTGCCTGTTTGTCTATGTGCATGTGTCAGGTTGAGTCTTAGACTCCACCTGTAATAATATCTCAGATGCTATTCCCCCCCGCCACACTCCCTGCCGGTGGAGAAGGCCCCTGGTTGCCAGTGCGTTGGTGGTTTCCAATGTTCGGGGCTGGATGCTCGGGTGCGTGCTGGCTCACTCTCGGTGGTTGTTTGGCGGGGCCTGACCCTCCTGGCTCTGTCGGGCCCCTGCTGGGGGGTGGGGGGGCCCTTGGATCTCTGGTCCCGGGGACTGGTCTGCCCAGGTGTGGCCCGCCGCCGGCAGAGCTTGCAGGCTTGCCACCACGGCCCCCTGGGGCTCCGGCACTGTGGCTGCCGGATGACCCCCCCCCGGAGCTGTCCTCTGCCCTTTTCTGGGTGGGGGCTGCAATTGTCCCTGCGGTGGTCCTCCTGGGGTTCCCGTGCCCTGAGGGGCCTCTGGATGTCTGGGGCCCGGGTCTCCTCCATGTCTGCATCATGTCCTGGGGGGCGGGCCTGTGGCTCCCCACACACACTACTAGACATTTACATGGGGAAACCTTATGAACACCAGCGCGCTCACACACACAGGTGTGCACACAGGTGTACAAACAGGTACTCACAGACACACACTGTCTCGATTGGCTATTGCTTCTAAAGGTATATTGTAATATTAGTTATGTTTGCTGTTCAACAGCATTTAACATTTAATGTTCATTGTGATTCTTTCAGATGTTGGTTGTTGTTTTTTCTGTTTTTTCTTTTTTGTTCCCCAGCAGGTATTGAAGCAGATTATCTGTGTTTTGTTTTTTTTTCTTTTTTTTTTCTCCCTCTCTCTCTCTATCCTCCTTCTCCTTTTTTCTCTTCTCTTTTTCCTTCTCTCTCTCCCTCTCCTTCTGATGAGGAAAATAAATAAATAAATAGATAAGGATAATTTTTAAAAAATTATATATATATATATAAGCTACTAGCTACTGCAACTACTGTAATGGTGCTTGAAAGTTTGTGAGCCCTATAGAATTGTCTACATTTCTGCATATATATGACCTGAAACGTCATCAGATTTTCACACAAGTCCTCAAAGAAGATAAAGAGAACCCAGTTAAATAAATGAGATGAAAATATTTCACTTGGTCATTTATTTATTGGGGAAAATGATCCAATATTACACAAGTAGTGTAATATTGTATGTGAAAGTATGTGAACCTCTAGGATTAGCAGGTAATTTGAAGGTGAAATTAGTCAGGTGTCTTCAATCAATGGGATGTCAATCAGGTGTGTGTGGACACCCTGTGTTATTTAAAGAACACGGAGCTATCAAAGTGTTACACATGTTTGTGGAAGTGAATCATGGCACGAACAAAGGAGATTACTGAGTAATGCACCGTTGTAATAGCAATCCCCCGTAGATCATACACCCAAAAAATGACTTTGAATAATTAAAAGAGATAGGGCAAACTTTTTCCTTCTTGCGCTGGTGCAAAGTCTGGTTTTTCCGCCGTCAAAATAGCAAAATGGAACGTCAAAATGGAGGCCCTAGTCTCTAACTAGCAGTTTAGGGAAGGTAGCCTACTATTGGTTACATCCCCTCTGTAGAGAACTGGTAAGGGACCAGAGATTAGATTCTGGCATTTTGTTTTAGCTTAAACACATAAAAATGAATCTCCTCTTTAATACTTCGGATTGTCGGGACTTTATATCATTAGTTTCAGTAGAGACTTCATTGCTGGAGTGGGAGTCCAATTTCGTCTCGACGTTGGAAACTCTGGCCCCCGGGGAGGCATTTTACAGAAACCTCTGGTTTTCGATTGATAGAAACTCTAACGTTTCTGACTATCGAGTCTCCAATTACAAGCACCTTTTCTGCTTCTGCAGACTTGCTCCCAAGAGCAGAGAACCTGCTGGTGGCTGGTATGTAGGTGCTCTCGGCTTAGAGCTCCTAGAACCACGTCTGACCTTGACCCAGGACTTGCGTACGCTGGCCACTGGTGCTGGCGCTGGACTGGAAACAGTCACAGCAGGACGGATAACTGCCAGATCTAAGCTGGCTGCGTCTTCCGATTGAGCCGTATCTCTCCATCTGCTTAGTCTCCACTAAGGTACTAATGCGCTCCTCCAATGTGTGAATCCTGTCCTCCAAGTCTACTATCACTAAACATTACTGATGATACCATCAGGGTCGCAGGCGAAGAAGACATCATCATTCAAATTTTGATTCCAAGTGGTTGTCAAAGGTCATCGGTGCTCAGCGAAGGTGATTAATCTGTCAGAAGATTATTTAACTTGTGGTGTTTGCCTTCTGATTTACTTGACCTGCTCGTATCGCCCTCATGTGGACCACACCCACCTCGTTTACCTCGTGTGAATCCCGCTTGTTACCAGCTGTTTCCTGTTTAATGGCGTTTGTCCTGTGTATTTCAGTCTGTGTTCTATCTAGTCTGTTTCCTGAGATCTGTCATTGTAGTGTTATGTGCTGTCCACCCATTTTCTGCTTGTTCCTTCGTTGCCTCGTTAATTAAACTAATTAAACTAATTAAACTAATTATTAGAATAATTCCCATTTCCCTGCATCATGCCTACCTTTCTGCGCTCCGTGCGCCGCCAGTCATAATATTGTGTTACACGTGATTCATAATGAAGTGTTTATTAACTTTGCCCAAATTCTGCCCTGGGTTTTACTAATTAATAAAAATATCTCAAAACACTTAAAGATAATGAAAACTAATTCAGCTTTAGCAATTTCATGATGCATCCACCTTAATTAATAAAAAGTATTGATATCGATATCAGCGATACTGGTCCTGTATTTACTTGGTATCGGATCGATACCAAATTTTGTGGTATCGCACACCACTAATTATTTCAGCAAAGTCTGTAGTGTGAACTTTCAAACTACTAAACAGTTTGGCTCTTTCCGGAAACACCAGGACAGCGAAGTACTCAGAGGAAACCAGAGGGCAACATGCAGAGAACATGCAAACTCCTCACACATCGACCCATGGTGGCAGTGCCGGAGACAGAATAATTTCAGCCCATTGCCAGGGTTGGACCAGAGGTCAAAACTAAATGGTACAAAATAACCAACAAAACTAAATGATCTACAAAGGAATAAACGAAGACTATGTACAACTGGGGGTGGGAGGTAGGTAACATCAAACAATCAGAAACAACCACAATGCACCACGAAGGAACTGAACAGAGGAAGGGACTTAAATACTGAAACTAAACTGAGTAACAAGACTAACACCGGGCAGGTGAGAGTAATTAACAAAGACTGGGAAAACAGGCCACAGATGAAACTAATAATTAAATCAAGGGATTGGGAGGGAAAACTAAGACACTGACAGAAACAAGGAAACAGAATCTAACACAGGGGAAAACCGACAGGTAAAAATACAATCAAGGGCACGATGGCAAAAACCAAAACCGAATACAAATGAACACATAGGGACTAGAAAACTGATACAATTGAAGCACAAGAGAACAAAATCTACAGAAACAGAGTATGCAGGATTCAAACACACAACAGAGGGGTTCACAGACAACAGCATGCTTAACAAGTTGAGCCACGCAGCTGATAGGGAGCTAGGGAAAACACAAAGACTGACAACACGAGGGACGGGATGACCAGCAACACCTGCTGGTCAAACGGGGAAGGGACACAGAACGGAACAACAGGGGCTGACCCTGACAAGTGGTGGAATTTTCAAATACATGTTTAACCATACTGCAAATATGATTGGGGTGGCCACAGCCATTCCCCTCTCAATCTACATATGCATGGGGGAGACTCAAACCTTGGTCCCATAGACAACACTGCTAACCGCTGCACCACCATGCCACCCCCAATGCTAATATATAACTGAATAAATTTTATAATGAAAATACATTAAGAAATTAAAAACACTGACTAGCTAATATTAAATAAAATGACTATAAATGTACAATTAAATTAAAAGTATTATTATTATTTGTATTACAATCTAATAAAAATACTTCCATTATGGAAATTTATATCTCGGGATAATCAGACCCTTGCACTTCATGTCTATATCAGACATCCATGTGACATGATGTTTTCCAATATTAATAAAAATAATAATGAGGGAATTCCAAATAATGGGGAAATTTTCTTTTCATCTACACCGTCTTGCTCTCCATTATATAGGTGAGGGCAAGCTTGGCAGTGAAGGGCAGCCACCCATAGTGAAGGGCAGCCAGGCTTAAACCAGAAACCGTCTACTCACAGGTACAGAGACTTAGCCCACCGAGGCACACGATGTAAACAATCAGGTTACACAGTTTATGCTCGTCAAGGCTTTATTCAGCTAGTTGGAAAAAAATATTCAAAGCAGAAAGCAAATATTTATTCAACTTTCACGTGGTGGATTAAATCCATTACATTTTTTTATTTTAAGTAAAACGCATTTTTGTTTTAGATAATCTGGCAGTGTAAGTACAAAAGATCTACTTCAACAGAAAACCTTCTCAAAAACTCTGTATCTCAGGCAGAGCTCTGAATCAGTTATCACTGAAAGGATGTTAACCATAATTTGAAGAGATCTGACCTATATTAAGCTACATTGCAAAGCGAACAGCTGCAGGTGGTGCTCACCGTTTGAAACTATAATATGATGGAGCGGTTCCATGGTTGGTTCCCAGCCTTTTCCATCTTCCAGAGATTCCTAGCGAGGATCCCATTACGGGAGTCGAAGATCTTTGCTTGGGAGGTGCTCATAGGTGTTGGTATGTAATCCCCACAAGTATTACCACCCAAGCTGGGAGCACATGTTAATGTGTAGGAGAAGAAGAAGGTGCCGTATTTAAACATGCAGGTGTCTGAAACAGTTCCTCTTCGAAGGTCAAAAGAGCATTCTCCTAGAAAGTCACTGTTCCAGTATGTATCTTCATCATATACCTGGAATTTTAGCTTAGTGCACATGTCAACTGTGATGGCACCAAACTCAAAACTTTCCTGCCAAACTGGATTGTCATTATTTGGAATAATCTCAGTACGCTTACTCTGTGTACCATACGACACTAGAACAGAGCCATCAGTTTGGGTAAACCAGTCTCCATACAGCTTCTTTGCTCTCATATTATACACTTTCAGTGTAGCCAGTCCTTTAGAAACTGGGCAGCAGTTGGACTTAATATTCTGATTTCTATTGCAGACACAGGCACAGCAGTCTCTCACAGAAGATCTTGTTCCTATCTGACAAGATTCAGAGCAGTGCTTCAGTAATGCATTCTGTATGACGTACTCTTCTACTGCTTTCTTAACCGGCCTTATTGCAAAATGGCCATCAGGCAACAAAAAATGGATGGGTTTAAGAGAGTAAAAGACTGCATCTGGGATGTTCTTCAAGGAATCCAGCCAACTCTTGTATGTACTTGGATCTGAACCACCTGAGAAAAGCAAGTCTCCTGAATTAACATTCCCACCCACCACCTCAGAGTGGCGACCACTAAACATGCTGCTAAAGGTCTGGCTGTTGCCCAATTTTTTCTTAAGTTCCTTGCAGTGGTGGGCTTCTGTCTTTATACTTGCAGTCATTGCAATTGTTGCTGAAGCTTCAACATCCAGGCAGTCTTTAACAGCTGTGTCTGTGAGGCCATTCATTGCAGTCTGGCAGATCTTAATAGAAGTAATACTCTTTAATTTTCCACCCGTTACCACTTGTTTAATAAAATGGGTACCATATATATCAATCAGATTATTATAATGTGATTTAGTTTTTTGGTTGTACTCTTTAGGTAGTTGGTCAATGGACTTCAGAAACTCTTTGTGAAGTGGAGGCTTAGTTGCTATATTGTACCTGGGAAAGGAAGGGGTGACATAAAACAATAATGAGGGGGAAAAGAGAAAAAAACACAACAAAGGTTTCAATATGTGGGTCAATGTCTATTTTTAGTGTTGCCTAAGAAATTGAAAAAGTATCTTTTTGAGCCTGTTAAGTAATAATCTTTTGTTAATGTTTTGTATGTCGTCTTAAAACTGAGTCTCACCTATACAAGCTGCAGTGGACCTTATGTTTGGTGAAGCTGTATTTGTCTTCCTTTGATTTCTTCATGGCAAACATTGCGTCCCGTGAGTGGCTACCTCCCA
>JAODKC010000339.1:0-13770 GCA_026777985.1 Mormyrops attenuatus
CTCGAAAGATGTCACAATTGGAATCTGAAATCAAGGGATTAGAAAAACAACAGTCCGAGCACCACGATGGGGATAGAGACATCGCTCTCTCTGTCCTGCGTGGGGAGTATAATAGACTGTCTATAGCCAAAGTGTTCTTTATTATCCATAGAACGAGGCAGAAATATTATTATCAGGGGGATAGGCCTAGTCATTTGCTCGCACTTAAATTAAAGGAGAATGAATCTAAATCTTGTATGGATGTAATTAGAACAGTAGAGGGCGAGATCGTAACAGATCCGAACGCCATTAGCTAAGCATTTGCATCGTTCTATGCCAGTTTATATTCATCAGAGATCAAGTTGGACAGGCCATCTTGAACAGTCTCCATTTACCGGAACTGAATGATTCAGACAGAGTGTGTTTAGAAAGCCAAGTCTCATTACCTGAACTACATAAGGCTGCAAAGTCACTTCAGATGGGAAAGTCACCAGGTATAGACGGAATTCCACCAGAATTATATCTTGCAATTTGGGGAATTGTTGGCCCTTTGATGCTTGACTCCATTAATTTTGCTATTAAAGAGGGATCCTTCCACAGGGATCAGAGAACAACCATTATCTCACTACTGCTAAAAAAGAACAAAGACCCCTTCTTCACATGTTATCGAAGTTCCTTGGTGTTGGACCTGGTGCTGGACCCTTGTCTCTGTTTACTAAATGACAGCTCTGCGCTTGGGCTTACTTTACACCAAAAGCGTTACTCGTATCCTTAGCCCGACATCCACATATCATATGTGTTTACAAAGTGTGTTTTAATAAGTTTACATGTGTTTAAAGTGTGTGGGAGGGGTATTTTAAGGCTTAAACTATATAAAAATAAATGTTTATTTATATGGTCTTTCTATATCGCGGATTTTCACCTTTCGCTGATGGGTCTGGAACGTAACTTCCGCGATAGGCGGAAAACCAACTGAGCCCATTGGAGCTGCTGAATTGCTTGAAAAAGTACAAACTGGAAGGACTCTTTCCAAATATATGCGTCAGTCTGCGTATTCTGTTGACAATTCCTGCCACTGTCGCCTCTGCAGAGTGCTCATTCAGCAAGCTGAAGCTGGTAAAAAATTTTCCAGATCCACTATGTCACAAGCACGACTAGTAGATTTGGCAAGACTCAGTATTGAGTCTTATCTAGCAAAACAGATTAATTTTGATAATTTCGCCAGGAAAAAGGCCAGGAAAGCACCTTTGTTCAACAGACAATAAATGCTATTATAAACATCTTTTAATATTATAAATATATTAGTTTATTATTACATTTATACCTATACATACTTATCTAAATGTATCAATATAATCTACAACTGTTATAATAATAATAATAATATACACACATTATAAAATTGTTATAAAATAATAACAATATACACACATACATGTGTGTAGAATTTTGTATAAGGGCCCGCACACCTTCTTCGTACTGGGGCCTGGATTTTCTCTCGGTGGCCCTGCATATTGGTGGGTATGTGCGAGCATATACTGCCATTTATTGCATACTCTGGTGTGTAATGTTATTTTTTCATTTGTTATGTTTCACAGTTTCGGCTGCATATGGCAGCGGGAGTGATTGATGCTCCCTTGGTTTCCATTTTGCAATCCCTGGTGATGCTGCTGCTATGTCTACACAGAAGTTTAGTTTCTTTGTTTGGCGGCCCTTCCGAATGTGCAATTTGAAGAGCCGCGATTACATTTAATATTGCCCCTTCCGTCGTGTGTCAGTGGTGACAGTTTCTTTTTCTTTTTTGTTTGTAATTAATGTGTCATTTTGTTGTACAGGAGCAATGGGGTTGAAGTGGGCAGCAGGCTGAGCTGTAGGTGGTGGAGGGTTTTCTTGGTGTTGCACTGGTTTCCACTGGAGAGGAGTGTTCGAGTGGTGTGTAATGTCTGGAAGGTGCCCTCTTTTCAGCTGGCTGTGGTGAGGCCCAGTGCTGCTCCTTGCTGTTGATACTTGTTTTAATAGCCTAACTGGCTTTTAATGTATTGAGTGTAGCAATTTTCTTTATGTGAAAGTGTGTGGGAAAGGTGGATGCTGGTATTCCCGTGTAGCGATCAGTGGCCATTTAGTCTTTTAATCTGCCCTTTTAAATTGTTAAATTTCTGCATTTCTATGTGGGGAATCAAGTCCCTGGTCTTGTTTACGGTGTGTCGAATTTGTGTGATCTTGTTAAATTGCCTTTATGAAAAGTATTCCATCTGGTTATGCAGCCACATATGTATCACACAGTAGTACCTCGGAACTCGAACTTAATCCGTTCAGAACTCGGGTTCGAATCCTGAAAAGTTCGAGTTCTGATCGAATTTTCCCCATAACAAATAATGGAAAACCAATTAATTAGTTCCCGGCCCCAAAAAAATACACCTAAATTGTCATGCCTCCCGTCCGATCATCTTGTGTGCCATGCCCCCTCGTTAACCTTGTGTGGATTCCCCTTTTTCTCAATACACATGACAACAATTGGCAGAGTGCTTCAGAAGCATAAAGTGAGCATGAAGTGCTTACACACAGTCCCATTTGAGAGGAACAGTGCACATGTGAAAGAACTCTGATACCAATATGTCCAAGTAACAGGTTTATTCAATATAATGTAACACTACAGTTTTTCTCAGGTGCATTGACTAAGCCATTAGTGTATGTTCCCAATTTCAAATGTGTATGAGCAAAACAGCAAACATTCTTGTACAACAGCAAATACCTTATCATTGCCTGCACATCTTTTTTAGGGGCTACAGTAGAAAAATAACAGGACATGACAAAACTGCTGACAATGAACAAAATATCCATTAATTCTCTGATCTCTGCAATCTTCAAGGTTAGGTCAGATGTTCTCGACATCAGATGCGATGTTGATATCTAAAGCAATACACTGGGGATAAAACTGCTTGGAGTGTTGGATCCACCTCTGGCAGTCTTCAGCTGTGATGTCCATACAGCCAGCACCCATAGCATCAAGGAGGGACATCTGATCATGTTGCTGATAATCACAGACTTTCCTCCTCCACGCAGAAAAGAACTCCTATGGGATTGAGGAAAGGCGAGTGGGGGGGAGGAAAAGAGGTAACATTCTTGGATGGGCTTCAAACCACGTGGTGATGGCTTGTGAGTGGTGGGAAGCAACATTGTCCCAAGTGATCACAAAGGTCATCATGTTTTCTCCCACCTGGTCCCTTTCTGCCTCTGGTACCAGGCTTGGTGATGGTCATGCAAAAACAAAGAGAGGCGCTCAGTATTGTAGGGCCCAACCTGGCATCTATGAAGGACTAATCCAGTGCTTGAAACTGCAGCACACAATGTGATGCTTGCTCCTCTCTGTCCTGGCACCTCGACTGTGGCCCTTTTCCCAATAATATTTCATCCTCGTCGACGCCTTTTGGCCAAATTGAACCCTGCCTCGTCTACATAGATAAATTCATGTAGGGTCTCATTAACCTACAACTCCATAGCTCTCTGATTCAATGAATGGACTAGGTGTTATAATCGCTGATATTTGCATCGCTTCTAATGGGGAAGTCTTGTGGGATGGCTACTATGAGAGATGGCAGCTAGGAGGCTTTACCACCGGGACACATCATCAGTTGTGTGCCTCAACTTCACAGGGTGTTTCGGCCATTTATCACAAGACACCCTCTGTTGAGGCAAGAAAGAAAAACAAACACAGTTTATGAAAATTCACTTCATTATATCTGTCACACCCGGGTCATCCTGATCCTCCCATGTGCCACGCCCCCCTCTCTACCTCATGTGACTCCCCGTGTTCCCAGCTGTTCCTAGTCATGTTACTTACTGTGATGTATTTAAGTCTGTGTCTATATGCCTTTGTTAGTCTGGTCATTGACGTCATTAACATTGTGAAGTCTGTTCGGTTTGGTACTCTGTATTCCCCGAGTTGCCTTTCCTGAATAAACCCTGCATTTCCTCGTATCTTTGCTTGCTTCCCCGCTCCATACCCGCGTGTCATGACAGAATAACCGGACTCCCTAAAAAGACGTCTCAGCTGACCAAGGAGGAATACCTCAGTCGAGTGGACAAAACCCTATATTGGCTGCGACAGCCCGAGGTTCAGGAGGACCCTGCTGCTCGTGCCCATTCCAGAGGCACACCACCCAATGCACTCTGTTTCCTTAGCCCCAGTTCCCGTGGTTCCTGTCCCTGCTCCTGCTTCCATGGTTCCAGTCCCTGCTCCTGTTTCCATGGCTCCAGTCCCTGCTCCTATTTCCGTGGCCCCAGTCCCTGCTCCTGCTTCCGTGGTCCCAGATGCCGTGGTCCCAGATCCCATGACCCCAGTTCCCGACCCAGTGCCTGTTCCTTATCCCGTGGCCCTGAACCCAGAGACACCCTCTGGAGTGACGTCGCAACCACCACCCCATTGTGGCAGACCCTGGCCAGGACCCCATGTCTCGGTCTCTCACCGAGGGAGAGGAGACTTACGCTGGGGTTGGGTCCCGCCCACCCTTCTCCCGGGTTCACCTTCGGTCCCCCTTGCTTCCATGCAGCTGTCACCTACGGTCCCCCCATCTCCTGCTCGATGGTTTGGCCTCGTCTGATGCCGGCACCTTCACCGGCTGTGGCTTTGCCATCGCCTGTAGCGGCTTCTGCTCCCTCCTCGCCTCCTCCGTTGTCCCCTTCGCCTTCCTCCTCGCCTCCTCCGGCAGTCCCTCCACCTCCTTCCTCACAGTCACCGAGGGTCCCTCTAGCTCCAGCCTCATGGTCACCTGGGATCCCTGCTGCTCCCGCCTTCTGCCCACCAGGGTTCTCTCTGGCTCCCTGGTTCCCCCCACCCTTTGCCTCTTTGTCCCTGGGTTGGGTTCCCCCTGTATGTGGTTCCCCTGTGTTTGCCCCCTCTCTGTTTGGTTCTCCCTTGCTTCCGCCTGGTCCCTGTCCTCTTTTCGTCAGTGTTCCCCCTGCTGTTGTTCCTCCATTGTCTTCATCCTTGCTGCCCGGGTTCGTGAACTTTGTCAGTTGCTGTCTGGGACCTTGTTGACTTGCTTGTCCCTGGTGCTGTTCTTGTTCTCCTTTGTTGATGGTTTTGCTCTTGACTCCCTTAGGTGCTGTTATCCTGTCCTGCCCTGAGTCTCATCATGTCCCCAGTCTAGCCCTTTCAGTCCCTTTGGGGGGGGGGGGGGTCCTGTCATGCCCCGGTTGTCCTGATCCTCCCGGGTGCCACACCCCCCTCTCTACCTCGTGTGGACTCTCTGTGTTCCCAGCTGTTCCTAGTCATGTTAGTTACTGTGGTGTATTTAGGTCCATGTCTGTGTGCCTTTCGTTAGTCCAGTCATTGACGCCATTAAGTTTATGATATTTGAAGAAATGTGTGACCATGCCCCAGTCAGTGAAAGTGTGTTTCCTACCCATAGGGCCCAGAGGGTTAATGACATCTTCTTGGCAACTAACTCTGTGGACCTAAGTTTTTCTTGTGCTCTGGCATCAAAACAAACTGCCACCATTGCTTACTATGTACTTGTATAATTGCAGAAAGACTATAAATTAAAATAAAGATGAGTGTAATGGCAAAACAAATATATAAGAAATAACTTTTTTACCATGAATTAAGTTTGATATTTGAAGAAATGTGTGATCATGCCCCAGGAAGTGAAAGTGTGTTTTCTACCCTTAGGGCTCAGAGGGTTAATTCATGGGAAATAAATTATTTTATTTGTTTTGCCATTATACTCATTTTTATTTTAATGCATATTGTAAATATGTCAGATTTGTTACATTTGTAATTTGACATCAAAGTATAGACATTGCAAAATTCAGTTTGGAACACTTGCAGAAACATTATAAAAGTACATAGTAAGCAATGGTGGCAGTTTGTTTTCATCCCAGATATCTGATCACCAAAGTCTTGGCTACATGAAGATGACTAAATGGTGTAGTTGCATTCAGTAACATTCAGTTGGATAAATAAATAAGAAAAAGCGAACTCATGTCACTATTTCTGGTCTCCTTCCATTGAATATGTAAGAGCTCTCATGTGTAAGCATGAGCCATTCACACCTGGCCACATCCCTCCCCCCCCCTTTTATGGCGCTGATAGGGATTTACCTGGATTGAGTTTCACCGCTGCGTTGTTTATCAAATTACCACGTGAATGCAATTTCAATATGCGGAAGTGCGGCTGTTTAGAATGCGAATAGCGATCTTCAGGTGAGGGCGGTACTACACGCCCCTGATGCAGGTAAACAAAGATAGATGACATGGTTAACTTTTTTGCCGATTTAACCTAATTTTAAAAACTTTAACACTTCCGACAATGGACGTTTTAAAAAGAAGACAGATAACGGATTTAGCCAGCATTTTTTCCATGATTCTACACGAACATTTCAGCGAGATATAAACTGAAACAGACGAGAAAGACACACAGCATCGCCGACGATGTCGTTGACCCCAGGGGGTTGAAAAGTCTTTATTATACTTTGGCGGCCGATAGACCACAGCACACAGCAGCGCAGGACAATTGGCCAGTTCGAAAAGACTTATTTCAAAGCTGGAGAAAGAGACTGGGAGAAACAACTGTTTGCAGACAAACTTTGATTTAAAAACAGTTGCTAAACCTCCCCCAGGATCAGAGGACCGCGGAGAATTCAAATACCGGCAATCACACGGCAGGAGTTCCGAGATCGCGCTAGACTCACGAGAAGGGTCTGGCTGCAGAAGGGGCCTGAGAGCGCGCGTCCTCTGTCAGGCCCCATCCACTCTCAAGCCCCTACGTCATTTCCGTTAAAACGACAGATTATCCGGAAATTCGAGAAGGGTCTGGCTGCAGACCTCCTCTGTGGGTACACCTCCTCTGTCAGTACATCTCCTCTGAGGGAAAGGAAATGACGTAATGAAAAGGGCGTGTTTAAGGCTACAGACCTCAGATGACGAGTCGTCATGTGTGTGTGTGTGTGTGTGTGTGTGTGTGTGTGTGTGTGTGTGTATATATATATATATGAGAGAGAGAGAGACAGAGAGAGAGAGAGAGAGAGAGAGAGAGAGAGAGAGAGGCAATGGCATATTAACACAACTTACTGTCCAGCCACTTGAAGTGTGCCTGATGTCGGAAATATTCCTGACTAATGATGCTGTGAAACATCTTGCACATAACTGCAAGGGGGCCAATTGCTGAGTCTCCGACCCAGAGTACAACCTCTTCCAAGATCAGTGTAAGGATTTCCTGAGGAAGCTTAAAATGTCCACATTTCACTCCAGAGAACTTGCTAACATTCATCTATTCACTTTCAACTAAAATGTCAAAGTAAATACGAAATGCAGCTTTTAAAAACCCTCTAATGGGGCTGTATTAAAACAATTCTGAAAAGAAAAGTAGACCAAAATTTTGTCTCAATGATGTTCAAGATTCATTGCCTCAAACGCATGATTGCAGTTCTTTCTGCTGAGGGTGGCACAACCAGTTACAAGATTTAGAGGCATCATCGTTTAAAAACTGCATTTTGTATTTACTCAGGTTATGATCGTCTAAGAGTAAAATTAGTTTGATCTGAAACATGTGAGTGTGTCAGATCTGCAAAAGAAAACAACAAATGAGGAAACGGCACAGCACTGTACCTGCAGGATGTTTACTGGATGACCTGTTCCAACGAACAAGAAACAGGACATCCACATTAACGTATTATACCAAAAATAAAATGTGTTACACTGTAATAAAGTAAACATTACCAGGCAAATTCTCAACAGTTCGTAAGCACTTCCATGATGCCTGTAGTACATCAGCAGTTGGTCTATAGTAAAAAAATAAATAATAAATAAGAGTATATAGCAAAACATACCCTGCACAATAGTAGTAACATAATACTGAAAGCATTTACTAACCTTGCAGAATAAGAATGCTCCAAAAACAAAACGGACGAACAGCTCATCACAGCTGACATGTCCGACTACAGGAGATCATAAAAAAGACAAGATTTATGAAAGGTAGTTTGGACTGAACGTGTTTTCCACCAGAAAGCAGTTCAAATATTTAAATATTTACACTGCAGTATTGCATTATTTCTGCATGGTAGCCTAAAAAGGCACTATAATGATTCATTACACACCTTTATTTAAAATCTACTCTAAAGGTGTTATTTTTTTAATTCTACCGTTCAGATAAAACAAACCTGGTGCCTCTTCAGCCTGAACACAGGTTCCAGGTCACCTCTGAGCAGGGCTCTGGACTCCTCTGTCCAATGTGCAAACCTATTTCCTTGATTAACCCAAAAAGAACAATAAAAATGAGTGGGCTTATGATACATTGCACACTTCACATATAATTAAGAGACAAGAACATCTAACTATACCTTTCTAGCTTGTAGTTCTCCATGAGAATCACACACCACCATTTCCGCAAGAGTGGCATGTCATGCTAAATGAAAATGAAATTTCAGAAAATTGCATTGTAATTACTTTTTTGAACTTTTACAGGAGTAGAATTACTTTACTGTACAAAACTACTTACAATTGTGAAATCAAATTTGGCATCCAGGACGATGTACAGCGCATATTGTAAATATAAGTTTGAGAAGTTATTAAAAGTTCAACATTTTTCATGTCAAATAGTGTCTTACCATAAGCATGAAGATGCTACAATCGTTCCCAAACAACTGCTGGGGAAGGTCCTTTAATATGACCAAACATAACTTAAATATTTGTCCATGTATAGTCAAATTAATCAATGCAATATTAAGTATGAAATATGACCTCAAGGTCAAAGCCAGTTTTTTTCTGTCCAGGTTCCTGGATTTATCTTCTGTGCAAGACCACTATTAGAGAAGAAAGAAAAATAGTAATAGAAGGATTTTTTTTTACAGAAGCAAATAGGAATAAGCACAAAAGAGGTCATAAGAACTTGACTGGAAAAGTGCACACCACACAATAAAAGGCCTATGAACATGGCCACACAGTAATAGAACATAAAAAGTAATTTGACCCGAGTCATTCACAACCACACAATAAATAAATGGCCTTATGAACACGACCACTGGAACTCACTATTGCAGGTCATAGGAACGTAACCTGTTGAACTCCATGCATTTACTTTTTAAAATTTAAATGACCTAAAGAGTTTTATATGCCCTGTCACGAAATCCCTCTCCATACTGTGCGCATTGTGAGTCAAGAAAGAGTATTTCTTTCTCATCTGGTTTCGTCACCTAGAAAAGATATTCCGTCAAGACTGCCAGACGAATTGTGGATAAAAAATGTGGAAACATGGCAACCAATCTCAAAAAAAGGCATTAACTTGTTTCAGACAACATCAGGTAGTCACATTCAAACTGATTTGGTAACTTACACACAACACAAAGTGACCTGGCGATGGTCTCCAAATTGGTATTTACAGCAGGTCTTTCAAGAGAGAATCGCCCTGCAAGTGGACATACTTAATACAAACAATTGTGCTGATATAGTCATTAAGAAATGATTCCACATATTTCAATGGCTTACTTACAGGAAAACTGAGCATAAGGTCACATTTACTTGGTGGAAGCCATGTTGGGGTCACATACAGGTCAGATATGAAAATATTAGAACCCTAACAAAGAGAAATTAAGCATTGTAAGCAAGCATCTTTATCGAAATCAAAGTATAAAGACTACGCACTCACTTGTGATTCAGCTATTTTCCAAATCAGTTCAAAGCAGCAATTTGCAATCTGAAAGAAAAAAAGCAACTAAACATCATGTAATATTAATGCATTACACCTCCATTCAATCAAACACCGTCTACTCACTGTTGACTCCACATCACTGGACAGGCCCAAGCTCAAAAAGTCTTCCCTTGTGAGAAAAGTTTTTGCTGTCTTGACTATGACCTCGTTTGCTGGCCGTCTCTCATCCAGGACATAAGAAAGCTGTAACAGAAATTCATAATATTAGAGTACATTAGCATAGCATTATTTAAATATATACAGGCATAGCTTTTTTTCATACCAGCTGCTTTTGACCTTGGTGACTTCCCAGTGTCCATGAAGTCCAACAGGCTTTTATGTTGCTGTATTTTGTGAAAGCTTCACAATGAATTCCACACAGGTCTTGTGCTGCTGTAGTAAATAGCATGAGTCATGCTACTGGAGAAAACAAAAAAGAGTTTGTCAAACAACAAGTTAAGGAAAAGTACATTAATACCTGAATCTGAGGACAGAAGTGATTTTACTGGCAGCAAATATGAGGAACTCTGTCCTGCAGAAGTTTACATTGTTTCTTCTGAGCAATAAAAACAAAAGTCATTTATGCGCTTAAAATATGCTATCTGTCTTCGTTTTTAATAATGGCATACTTATAATGGTTTGTCCAACTTCATTTAGTTCAGTGTTGCTACTTTTCTGGACTCTTAGTCCCCTTTGCAGTTGACGCTCCACAAGTTGTTTGTTCATGCCAGTGTTGCGATGATGAATTATGTTCCTCATCATGAACACATGCGTTGATGGTGCCATGTTATTTAAAAAGTAGTTATTTTTACACATGCTTCCAAAAAGCTTCTCTGCTACTTGACTGTTAAGATGGCCCTGGAGTTCCGGTACAAGGTTAATTCTCCTCAGGACATCCTGCTGATCTTTGGTGTTGCTCTCATGTAACTTGTCATACAGAACATAATGGTTTGAAGAACCAGTTATAGGATGGCTGTCAGTATTGGGTGCTTCTTCCTTTTCTTGTAACCAAGGCAGAGATACTCTGAGCTTTCCTCAGAGCTGCAGTGACATTTTCAGGTGTAGTTTCTGCAAGCCTCCCCTCATTTGGTTGGAAAGGCATCTGGCCAGGGAAGCGCAAGTTGGCATGTGTAGCAAGTCCACGGGCAAAGTCATACACTGACACATTTGGAAGGTGTTTCCATGACATCAGTAAATCTGTAAAATCCCGAGGGGAATCTGCTCTCAAATTAAACTTCAAACTGTACACAATTGCATGGGGGCATGCAATGACTGCCCATGCACCTTGGAAAAAATATGCATAATATTATAATATTGAACATGTACACAGACACCCACAAACACACATATATATTCCTTTTCTTACCTGAAGCACCCCATATTTTCTGAAAAACCTTGTCATATGTATGTCTGTTTTTCATTACGTGACGGAGTCTTAAGATAAGGTCATCACGGGATCCCTTTGGGCCAACGTTGCATGCTTTGCAGAGCCTACGAACAGTTCCAACCTATAAAGTATATTTATATGTAAGCGTATAATCATCCTTTAAAATATATTTCATATACACACAAACAGTTAATAAGCAGTACCTTCTGTTTCCGTAATTCGTCTACCAGTCCCTCCTCAGTTATCATGATCATTTCAGTTTCGGTCATAGATTTGACAAGCAATTCTCTGAAATTCAGTATTCAGCACTTTCTCTGACTTCCTTGTCTGTCTGCCAATCCATGGAGCCCACTGATCATAGCTGGGATGGATGGCAAAAGGATTTTTTGCACGGCCTACAAAACAAAATTTGATCATTTACATAATTACATTTAATTAAATTAAACTAATTGTGTAAACTAATTAAGTAAATTTATAATTTTCAATTGAATTTATCACTTACTGGGTACAAATGCACGAGAAATCATCTCAGCATTGACAGAGTCCCAAAACACTTCAATGTCATGTTCTCCACTAAACTCTTCAGGAGGGTTCTTGAGATCACTTACTAAAATGAAAAGGGAAAAATGATATAAAGTTAACAACCAATCCTATAAAGCTTTAGTACAAGTACAGTACAGATAAAAGCAAAATAAAAATAAATATTTTTACCGGCCATACTAAACACTCCTTTCTTGTGAAGGTCCATGACAACAACAGGTGGATAAAAGCCACAATTTACACAAGAATATGTGTATTCATGTTGTGTCAATGCCTCAAAGTGGCAGTACGCATGAAATATGGTGTCGCTTGAAGGAAACTTAGTCTTCCGCAGTCCTTCTAGGGAGCTTATGGTTCTTGATACAGAGGTGTGATTCTTAAAAAGAAAATATAGCATTGAGTAAAACAGCATTAAGCAACATCAATATTAGTATTTACACATTCACTACAGTGCACAAACAGAAATCCCATATCTGTAAGTTTTCCCTTAGGAACACACAAAACTCCAGGGTTAAAACAATCCGGCCGTTAAAATTGTGGAGACTGTCCTCCCACTCCTGATATCGATATACCATGTGGCAGAGTGGACATGCGCTATAAAAAGTGGCCACATCTATAAAAAAAGAATAAGAACGATTTCAATTACAAATACTGAAAAAAAATGTTTACCTTTAATGTAAACGCTAAAAACTAAAAATTATCCTTACTGTTGGTAATTCCACCAAGGCCAATAATTCTGGGCTTATCTGTTATTAGCACAGGCCTATCCAGGTCAGGATGCCCTGTGCAGACTGCACACTTTCTTTCTTGTGGAAACAGATCAGTGGCATAGTGGGACATGGGTTTCTCTTGTAGAAGTTCAGCTGGGAGGTTGGCTGGAAGTTTCTTTTCTTTGTAAATATATTGCACAACATCCTCCAAGTTGGACATTGTTAAAGGAAACGTGACACTGCTTAAGGATGGATCTTGTACATGGGATGCACTCTGGGTCTGGAACAACTCTCTCTGTGTTTGAAACAGATGCCATTTTCCAATGCTTTTGTGTATGCATGACATTCATTTTTTTGCACAGGGACAATGCAACGTGTTCAGAGTTTTATTGTAAGTCACCATGACTCTGCCAAACATTACGACAGTAATGTTTTCTTTGGGTTTCATGTATGGATAGACAAATGCCGTTTGAAGATTCTTTATAAAATACCTTCACAGAAAAAGGCACATGAGTGTCTTGTGCTGTTTTTTGTCTCTTAAGGCATGAAATCTTCCTGTCTTCACCAAATACCTTACACTTAACCATTTCCTCAAGAACAGATGGATTTAGGAGATCTTCAGCAGCAGTGTCAGTGCAATAGTCCAAGGAACGGATATGTTCACAATCACTAAAAACCAATCCACTCCTCTGTGCTAAGAGTTGAAACTGCCTGCACTCTTCCAACTCACAAAAAACACTGTGCACTTCTCCTCATGTTTTCTTCTGTACATGAACAGGCACTGAAAAACCATGTCTGGCTCTTTGGACTGCAAATATGCCATTTGTAGCATCTACACAAACACTGTAGAGATGTGATTCCAGAGTAATGTCTTTTTCTGAGTGTCCATGGATTCGGCTGATGTGCGTGGACAGGTTTTTCTGAACCACTCTGACAGAACAATGGGGACACAGAACTTTCAGTGGTTTGTGTGGAGGAGGCTGTGCAGCCTCTATGGTGCTGCTGTCAGGATTCTCTGATGGGGGAAGGGATACACTGCTCCCAGGTTGTGTGTGTGCAGGAGCAGCAGAAATGGGGGGCAGTGTCTCAGTCAAGGAAATTTCTGATGTACTTTTTTCTTGTTCTGCACGTTGTTCTTTTACTTGAGGACATGAAGAAAAGTAATTGACCATGTTGTCCCTTCACAGTATTGTTTTGTAACACAGTGGGCAGTGGAAATGTCCCTGGAGTCTGCACTCAAGGTTACATCTGCATATTTTGTATCCTTTGAATAGAGAACCAAGAGAAGTTAGCACAGTTACAATTAATTGCGCATAGCTGTTTAAAAGTAATGAATTAAACAATACCTTCAAAATCCAGTGAATTTTTGAGATGGACTGGAACATGTTTTTGCACTCTAAATAGTGGTGCAGGTTTAAATTTTGTTGGTGGACAAAGTGGACAATGGACCTTATTGCAACAGACATTGC
>JAODKC010000340.1:0-13760 GCA_026777985.1 Mormyrops attenuatus
GTGGCCGGGGAGAGGGAAGTCTGGGTTTCCCTGCTTAGACTGCTGCCCCCGCGACCCGACCCGGAATAGCGGTAGATGATGGATGGATGGATGGATGGATGAGAGACAGGGAATGAAAGTGCTTAGGTACAGGTCAGTAGACATAAAGAGATGCATCCCTGAAGCACGCTGTTCAGTGCAATGATTAAGCATTTAAATTGCACCCACTCACCCTGAAATTGCAGCAAGATTGAAGTTCTATGGCTTTAGTATTTTAAATAGACTAACATCTACAATTAAATAATCACCTTTTACAGGATATAATGGTGTTGTCAAAACTGTTATTTAGCTGAATTACGTTGTAATTTTTTGGCCAAGTTATGGAGTTAAAACACATTGGAGTGCATATTACTGTACTTATATGTGCAGAGCTTATCCAAATTATCATATGACACAAGGTTTGCGTACATCCTGGATGGGATACTAGTCTATCACAGCGCACATACACACAAAAAATCATGGATGATGAGCAATCTACTGACCCCAATTACCCTAAGTGCATATCTTTTGACTGTGGGAAGAAACCCTTCACATCTCGGGCAAAACATTAAAAACTCCACAGACATGTAACAGAGGCAAGATTCAAACTGTCCTATACCACTGAGCTTCCATGCCACTGAACAACCCTTAAAATCACTGGATGATGCAGATACGCTATGTAGTGCACTACCAATTCACTTGGAGGAAAAATCGTTCAGGATTTTTTTTTTAATTGATGTAGAGCCGCTTCCCAGGTTACAGTGGGGTTACCTTCTAATAAACTTATTGTAAGGAGAAAAACATTTTAATACAGCTAACCTAACAAACATCATAGCCTAGCTGTAGACAAGTCACCGTTCTCATGTTAGTGACTATTGTCCTAATGTGTATACCGTACTTCGGTAAAGTAGTCTACACACATGCGCACTAAGTGGAGTGCAGTTGCACGTGTTGAAGATGTATGCATGGAGCACATTTGATATGTTATGTTAATAAACCATACAAGATACTTCTACTTACTGTAGTTGTTTTGCCAGCTAAATGACACTGACTATGGCGGATGGATTCTGGAGACCCGAACCGCTTGTCTGTTATGGCAGTATCGTCAAGAACTGGTGCATCTTTGAGCAAGAATATAACATTTTCATTGCAGCGGCACACTCTGACAAGCCACTGCTAACACAGGCTTACATCCTTCTCAACTTAGTGGGACCAGAGGCTATTGAACGTGAACGATCATTTGTATATGCGCCCGAAGTGAGAGAGCCCGGCGACAGAGGACAAGTGCTCCTTCCGGCGGAATCAAAAGAGGATCCTAAGTGCCTTAAGAGGAAGTTCAGAGAGATATATAGTCCTCAAACTAACATTACGATGGACAGACACAAGTTTAACACGTGGAATCAAAAGGCTGGTGAGTCAATTGAATCATATGTCAGTGATCTGAGGATCAAAGCAAAGAGCTACAGATTTGGTGATCTGAGCAAAGAACTCGTTAGAGACAGACTAGTTTGTGGGATCAACGATGATAGTTTGAGAACGGTATTGCTGTGTGACAGTGATTTAACACCAGCAAAAGCAATCTCCATTTGTCCATTTGTCACGAGATGACTGAGGAGCACAAAAAAACTCTTGCAGCATCCTGCTGCAAATGTTGATGCAATCGTGCCCAAATTCATGAAAAAACACACGGATGCTAACAAAATGAACTATCAATCTGATAAATCAGGACCACAAACTATTGTCGACCGCAACAATTGTGGTGGTGCTCATGTAGCTATGAGAAATAAATACCCAGCTTTTGGTCAGCAGTGTCATGCATGCAAAAAGTGGAATCATTTTAAGAAATGCTGCAAGTCCAAACAATCTGATCCGAGTAAGCAGGGATTTAGAAGGACTGTCCATCAGATAGAACCTGATCCCGTAGACAGTGCTGATGGAACATTTTATGTTGACGGCATAACACTCCAAACGTCTGTCCATTCACCTGATGTAAATATGAAAGACAAGGATGAGGCTTTTGTCACACTGCAAGTTAATGGCATTTCGGTAGAAATGAAAGTTGACACAGGTGCCAAGTGCAATGTGATCTCAAAAAAGACATTTGACTCCATAATGATTGATGAACAGATTAAACTGTGTATTCAGACTGTGAACCTTGTTGCTTACGGTGGGAGCAGAATCAGAACTTTGGGTGTGGCTAAGCTGCAGTGCATCCTTCAGGGACTGCCGTATATATTGCCATTTTTTGTTGTTAATGAAAATGTTCCGCCACTGTTAGGGGTAAGTGCTTGTATGAAGATGGGACTTGTATCATTTAGCAAGAATGTTCACCAGTTAAGCATTACTGGGGATGACCTATCACAGCAGATTCTACAAGAATATAGTGACCTTTTCTCTGAGGAGCTTGGGAGCTTGTAACATATCATATGACGCTTGACCCTGCCATCAGCCCAGTTGTGCATCCAGCACATCACATTCCTTTGGCTATGAAGGACAGAGTCAAAGCTGAGCTGGATAGGATGCAAAAATTAGATCATAAGATCATAAGTCTTCAGTGCTGACTACATTCAGCACGTGTTTTGGTCGCTACAGGTTTCTTCACATGCCGTTTGGCCTCAACTCGGCTAGTGAGGTGTTTCAGCGTTCGATGGAACAGATTTTTGCAGGATTTCCCTGCGCTATTATTGTTGATGACATACTTATTGGTGGTAGAACTATGGCAGAACATGATGACAACTTGAGGAAAGTACTCAATCGTGCCAGGGAAGTTAACCTGTGACTCAATCCCCTGAAGTGTAGGTTCAGACTGAACCAAGTCAGTTATGTTGGCCATGTTTTTACAAGTGAAGGGCTTAAAGCCGATCCTTCTAAAACAAAAGCGATTAGTGAACTGCCAGCACCTGCAGATGTTCCAGCTCTGCAAAGATTTTTAGGAATGATTAATTACCTTGGAAAATTTATTCCAAACTTTAGTCAGCTGACGGCTCCCCTGAGACAGCTCTTGCACAAGGACACAGAGTGGATTTGGAACACACAGCATCAGAAAGCTTTTGAAGCACTAAAGCATCATTTGTACAATCCTCCTGTTCTATCCTACTATGATGTCAGCAAGCCGGTGACATTGACATGTGACGCATCACAGTTTGGTCTTGGTGCAGCATGCCTGCAGGAAGGACAACCTCTAGCTTATGCTTCACGCACACTAACTGACAATGAGACCAGGTATGCGCAGATAGAAAAGGAGCTGTTGGCAGTTGTTTTTGCGTGCTCAAAATTTAATGATTACATCTATGGCAAGCCTGTAACCATAGAAACAGACCATCAACCGTTGGTCTCCATTTTGAAGAAGCCCATTCATGCAGCACCAGCAAGGCTTCAAAAAATGTTGCTGAGACCTCAGAAATACAACATCATACTCACATACAAAAGTGGAAAACAAATGCATTTGGCCAACGCTTTGTCTCGAGCTCCCAGCAGTTCCACAATCCGGCAGCCTGAGGAGGACAACAGTTTCGAAGTGATGACTGTGAACAGCATATCATCCTCACGTTTAGAGGAGTTAAGAAAACACACGGCCAACGATGAGACTCTACAGACTCTCAGTACTTTCATCAATCACAGATGGCCGCGCAAACCGCATAGCCTCCCTAATACTATTCGTCCCTATTTTCCTTTCAGGGATGAGCTAACAATTGATAATGCTGTAATTCTGAAAGGCTCCAAAGCTGTCATCCCACAGAGTCAATACAAAAAGAATACATCAACATCATGCACAGAGGGCATCCTGGCACAGATGCCACTAAAAGACGAGCACGAGGTATAGTTTTCTGGCCCTCTCTGTCACAGGACATTGAAAACGAGATCAGTTCCTGCTCAGTGTGTAACAGCACAAAACCACATCAGCAGAAGGAGCCACTCCAGCTGCATCAAATTCCGGACCTACCCTGGTCAACTGTTGCTGCTGACATATTCGAATGGCGCAGTCAGCAGTATCTAGTTTTAGTGGACTCATATTCAGGCTGGTATGAGGTTGACCTGCTTTGCCATGCCACCTCAGTAACAGTCATCACCAAGCTGAAGAGACACTTTTCGGTTCACAGAGCTCCACACACTCTCATATCAGATAATGGCTGACAGTTCACAAGTCAGCGCTTTAAAGACTTTGCTTCAGAGTGGGACTTCACTCACATCACCAGCAGTCCGGAGTATCCTCATTCCAACGGACTGGCTGAGAGAGCCGTACGTAGTGCTAAACAACTTATGGAGAAATCCCATAGGGATGGCACTGATGTCTTTCTAAACCTGTTAAATCTCAGGAATGTGCCACGTGATGCAAAATTGGGCTCACCTGCGGAAAAGCTATTCTCCAGGCAAACTCGCACTACAATTCCAATCACAAAGAAGCTACTTGAACTATGCTTGCGGGACCCAAAGGATGTAAAAGCCCAGCTTTTTGACAAAAGACTGTCACAGATGGCCTGCTATGATCGATCAAGCCGACCACTTCCACCTCTGATGGAAGGACAGGTGGTTAGACTGCAAACCCCACAAGGCTACAACCAAACAGGTGTAGTGACAGAGTTGTGTAAAGAGCCCAGATTCTATATCATCCGTTCAGAAGGGAAGATCTACAGGAGAAATCGCAGGCACATCTTGCCTGTAGCTGAGCCTGCTCATTCTCAAAAAGACCCTGGTCTGCAGGACAGTGGACTTGAGTCCAAGGACCAGTGTTACAGAACAACCACCAGCAGTTAGACACACTGAGCAGTCTCAAGATGAGGTGCACTCTGCAGCGCCTCCGCCTTAGAAGGCATTCTTTTAACTTATCAGTTGTATAGTGTGTTTTGGAATATGTGACACTGTAATGTAATAAATACAAACACAAACCAATAATTGTGAAATACAAATAAGTCTTTATAAAAATATTGTAGCACCAGGGAGGCGGAGGCATCGCGAATGTGGAGAAGAATGAGGACACTTGTTTGTCGGGAAGAACATGCCCTTTTATTGCAGGATTTATCAGGGCCCATATTCTCAAAGTATTTTATCTTACCACTAAGAGTACTCCTAAATTTCAGTAATAGTTTTTAACTAAGAGTTTTTTTCTTAAAACCTATTCAAAATCTGGCTGACAGCAATTTTTAGTTAGGAAAAAAGCCAATTCCTAAGCTAAGAGTAAGACTCCGTCACTATGGCTAACGCTAGTCCTCATGCACGAGCTATCCTGCAATAATCATGGGGATTGGTTGATGTATGCCAGTATGTTCTGGTGAAAAAGTGCAACATCCCATAAACACAAATACAGTGGAAACCGCTTATAGTGGCCATGGTTATAGTGATCAACCGCTTATATGAATCAAAAAGCTTGAGATAGAATTCCTGTACAAATACTGTTTAAATAATTCGCTTATAGTAATTAAGTAGTCCGCTGTACAGTGTTCATTATTGGTCTTTTTAAACATGACATCATTTAGAAAAAATTAAAACTAATTCACTTTACTATGATCGCCCTACTTTAACCCGTCTGCTTCTGGCTAGCTACCTGAGGCTGATGCTGCATGCACAGAAAACATGACAGAAAAAGAAAGTAATTTTCTCTCAATTACGAATATTGACTCACCAAAGTTTATGATAAACTGCCAAAACTGAGCCAACTAAATACAGCTGTGAAACTACAATAAGGTATATTTTATGTACAGTACTATATTATAGCGTATTTGAATTATACACAGTTCAGTAATTTAATTTGTGCAGTACTGTCATTTGAAAAGTGTCTGGAACAGCTGTATTGTATTTTAAATTCAGACACTCTCCATTTTATTACCTTATATTCATGTAATAAATATACAAATGCCAATTAGAATTGTAATTGCAATTGGCTTTTGATCTTAGTCAAAAAAATTAGGATTCCTTCATTTAGGACTCACGCCTATTATTTTTTAGGACACATGCAACAATAAGGAAATACGATAACAAATAGATACAAGGGACAATTTAGAATTACTTGTGGGGCATGCTGGGGCATGCACATCCTGCGGGTGATACAATATGTTGTTAACATCACAGAATAAAATCAAGAAATATTCATGTGACATGGAAATTATGTAGAATTATGTAGAATTTAGTGGATCTATGGAAAACAGTGAATAGATTTCTAAATTTGTATTAACAAATTCAATTAAAGTTAATCTATAAAGATCATTTAAGCATCATTTTCTTTGACTGCCTAAGACTTCAAGTATTGTACAATACTATATCTGGAAGTAAAAGGTATATCCTGATGATATTTGAGAGATCAGTAAAGATAAAGACGACTGAAAGAATGGTACTCCCTGGACATACACAGTGTCATGCATAAAACCAGGGAAGCACGAGCAGAGACAGGAATTCGGGCAATACGGGGTTTAATTGTAGGGAAGGCAGACAAAATGCAGACGGACAATACAATGACCGGACTGGGGAAACAAACTGAAACGCGGACTAAATACACTGGACTAATGACAGCAACAAAAAACAGCTGGTGAACACGGAGAACCCACACGAGATTAACGAAGGGGGCGTGGCACACGAAATTATCAGACGAGCGGGACGTGACAGTACCCCCCCAAAGGCGCGCCCAGAGTAGGGGAGCGAGGAGACAAGACCAAGGACACGACGAAACCTGGGGAAACAAAAGCAAACAACATCAACAGGCCATGGGGAACAGCACGGACACACAAGACAGACACAAGGAAGACAACTCAAACAACAACCGACACACGACAGGGAATGCAGACACACACAGAGACACCAGAAACAGGAACACAGAACCCAAGGAGGGGGACAACGATGGGACGACTCCAGGGGGAACACCCACAGGAGGCATTAAGGGACCCGCCTGATCATCGTTGCAGCCGCTCCTGTCCTCAACTGCTGCAGGTTGGCTTGTACCTCCGCTGTGAGATGCGAGTCATCAGGCGGGGAGATCTGCTCCAAGAGCTCCCTTGTCCGAGTAGCGAGGGATCGAGCTGCGGGGTCCTCTTTCACCTCTGGCTTAGTGATCCAGTAGATTGTTTCATCAATCAGCTGGAGGTATTCCTCCTCCGTGAGGGGAGGCATTTGTTTGCGGAGTCCGGTCATTCTGTCATGCGTAAAACCAGGGAAGCACGAGCAGAGACAGGAATTCGGGCAATACGGGGTTTAATTGTAGGGAAGGCGGACAAAACGCAGACAGACAATACAATGACCGGACTGGGGAAACAAACTGAAACGCGGACTAAATACACTGGACTAATGACGGCAACAGGAAACAGCTGGTGAACACGGGGAATCCACACGAGGTTAACGAGGGGGGCGTGGCACACGAGATGATTAGACGAGCGGGGCGTGACACACAGCAGGAGCATAGTGAGGCTTAGTATGTATTTTCTGTTGTTGTTTAGGAGGACGTATGGATAAAGGTAATAATAATGCTGTGGGGTTGTGGAAAAGAGAGCACAGTGACACAGTGGGTATTTCAGCAGCATCAGATCTCCAGCATCTTTAGCTTCAAGAGAAAAGCTAAAGAGAAACTGGATAGGACAGTCCAGCCAACGCCAGCGTTACAACACTACCGCGCTAAAAGATAACAAGAAGCAAGAAGAATTCAAGATCACCCTTTCCAACAAGTTCCAGGTCCTAGAAGAACTACTTGAAGAGGAGACCATAGAACAAGTGGCAGAGAGTGAAAGAAGCGATTACATCAACATGCCAGGAAATACTAGGCTCCAAATCATACACCCACAAGGAATGGATATCACAAGAGACACTAAAGAAGACTGCCATGAACAATAGCAGAACAAGAGCAGAAAAAAACCAAAGCACAAGAAGAATATATGAAAGCCCACAGAAACGTCAAGCGCAATATAAAAGTGGATAAAAGGAACTATATAGAGACACTGGTGACAGAAGCAGAAGAAGCAGCTTACCATGGCAACACAAGAGACCTGTACTCTACCATAAAGAAACTTTCAGGAAAGTTTGCCAAGCCAGAGAGACCAGTCAAAGACAAAAAAGGAAGAGCGATACCAGACGAGGAAGGGCAGAAGAGCAGATGGATTGAACATTTCCAAGAGCTACTAAACAGACCAGATCCTGCAGATCCACCAGACATAACGCCAGCTGTAAGCGATCTGCCAATCGAGTGCTGTGCACCTATTAAGGAAGAGATCAGTAGCGCCATCAAGCAATTGAAGATTGGCAAGTCAGCAGGACCTGACAGCATCCCGGCAGAAGCGCTGAAAGCTGACATAGAGACCAGTGTGGAGATCCTCCACCCGCTCTTCTGCAACATATGGGAAGAAGAAGAAGTACCATCAGAGTGGAAGGAAAGTTATCTCATCAAACTCCCCAAGAAAGGCGATCTCAGTTCCTGCTCCAACTACAGAGGGATAACGCTGTTGTCCATCCCAGGAAAGGTGTTCAACCGTATCTTACTGAACTGCATGAAGGAGGCAGTAGATCTGCATCTCCGAGACCAACAGGCCAGCTTCCGCAAAGAAAGGTCGTGCACGGACCGGATTGCCACACTGCGTATCATCTTGGAGCAGTCCCTGGAGTTGAATTCGCCCCTCTACGTCAATTTCATCGATTATGAGATGCCGTTTGACAGCTTTGACAGGCAGACACTCTGGAAGCTTCTGAGACACTACAGAGTACCGGAAAAGATCACAAACATCGTCCAGAAGTCTTATGAAGGGATGACCTGCAGGATACTTCATGGCCGGCAACTCACAGACGCCTTTGAAGTACAAACCGGAGTGAGGCAGGGCTGCCTACTCTCGCCTTTCCTGTTCCTGTTGGTCACAGACTGGGTCATGAAGACATCGACTGACCAGAAATGAAATGGCATACAGTGGACACTGTGGAAGCAGCTGGATGACCTTGATTTTGCAGATGATCTGGCTCTTCTCTCTCACACCCAACAACAGATGCAGGTAAAGACCAGCATTGTTGTGGAAATCCCAGCTTGCCTGAGTCTCCACATTAACAGAAAGAAGAGCAAGGTGTTCAAGACAAATGCATCCTATGATATACCCATTATAGTTGAAGGTGATGCGCTGGAAGACATAGACAGCTTCACCTATCTTGGCAGCAAACTGGACAAGCAGGAAGGAACAGATGCAGATGTCAGAACCTGCATTGGCAAAGCAAGGGCAGCCTTCCATCAATTGAAGAACCTTTGGAGGTCCAAGGGAATCAGCACCATCACCAAGATCAGGGTCCTCAACACCATCGTGAAGCCAATCCTATTGTATGGAGCTGAGACCTGGAGAACCACCATAACCATCATGAAGAAAATCCAGGTCTTCATCAATACCTCCCTCAGGATGATACTCAAGATTTGCTGGCCAGACAAGATCAGCAATGAAGAACTCTGGCTAAGAACTATGCAACAGCCCATTGAGGAGGACATCCTTCAGAGGCGCTGGCGATGGATAGGCCATACCCTTCGCAAGCCTGCTTCCAACATCACAAGACAGGCCCTCACCTGGAACCCCCAGGGGAAGGGGAAGAGGAGTCGGCCTAGAAATACGTGGCGCTGAGACCTGAACACAGATGCAAAGCAGTTGGGAAAGACGTGGGGACAGCTGGAAAGACTTGCTCAGAACTGAGATGTCTGGAGAGAGCTGATTGACGGCTTATGCCCTCGCCGGGGCCACAGGCGGAGATGAGATGAGATCTCCAGCATCGGGGTTCAGTTCCTGCTGCCTGCTCTGTGGGGGTGTGTGTGTGTTTGTGTGGTATTTGCATTTTCTCCCCATGTTCATGTCAGTTTCTGCTCACAGTTTGAAGACATACATGGGATATAGTGTTCCTAAATTGCCCATAGTGTGTGAGGGTGTGCCCTGTGATGCTGCTCAACATGTCTTTGTGCTTCCTTGGATGGGCTCTAGGCTCACTGATGCTGTACTGGATAAGTGCTTTGGGACGATTTGGATGGTTGTACGCAAAAATTAGGAATATAGCATTTCATAATTACTTGCTATAGAGGAACTTCTGTATCCACTGACAGGTTAAGGAATAGTAAGTCATGCTGATCTCATAAGTGACCCATTCTGGGTCATTCTTTCAGCCTTGTGTCCTGAAATCTGAAAGTGATAAACCAGAAATATACACTTTGGGTAGCACTATTATTTCATATCTACAGGATTGGGGGGTTGAAATTTCTTCGGGCACTTTGTATCTCACTGACAGTCCAGAAACATTGATTTGGAAGATTGATGTCCCTAAATTTCCCATAGTGTGTGAATGTGTAGACTGGCATCATATCCGTATCAAAGTGTTCATGAGCATAGTTGATTTAACCAGGGTGCAGTTGCACCCTCTACTGGTCAGATGAAAATGCTATTTGAACATAAAGGTAAATTAGTTTGTAAAATAATATTTGAAAATGTACCTTATGATAGTCAGAACAATTTACTGTAAATGAACTTACAATTTAATTGCAACAACATTGTAACAATTGCTGTCTACCAGCAAAACATTAATGAAAGAGATTTCAGTTACACAAAATCCAGGTTATTCTGTAAGGAGTGAAATCTAAAATGGAAAGAAGAAAGACTGAAAAAGAATTACAAATCAGACAATTGTCTTGTAAAAAGTTAAAATCTGGATTTGATTAATATTTTTTAAAAAATTTATCAGAATAAAAAATTATATACACTTTGTGAAAATGCTGTGCTGATGAATTGTATTTTTCATTTTTTTCTTAAAACTGCAGTATTTCCTGAGCACCACACTGGGGCATATATTCAGTAATGGCAGTAGGCTAAATGGCTAAAAATGGCAGTTTAGCTATGTATGTCAAACAAAGACAATACCCTGAAGGAACACCATGTCTGACATGAGTCTTACAAACATAAAACATCAATTAAAAAATCATATGACTTTTGGAGGACCATAGCTATTAATGGTGATTAGAGATGATTATAACCATCTGGTCAGTCTTTGTATGAAATATTGAAATGGGAAATTTCGGATGGAGTAGAGCGGAGTACCCAAAGAAAACACACACAATATTATTATTTGTGTGGTTATTAACAGAGATGGGAACTCGAGTCACTAACTTGCGACTTGACTCGGACTCAAGTCACAAATTTGATGACTTGTGACTCAACTTGGTAAAACTGATGGAAAGACTTGGACTTGACTTGAACTTGATGCAAATACTTTACTTGAGATTTGGACCAGACTTGGACCCAATGACTCGAGAAGACTTGAGGTTATAGTTCCCCTCTAGATACCATAACATTAATTTTATAATTTCAGTGTATATTAATTCTCTGCTGTCTGCATTTTCAATTGGCTGAATGTCTCCTGAGATAGATTGTTAGAGAGATGCATCACTCTCTGCAAATGCATGGGCATAAAAACTGTGTGAGGATAACCATACGTGGACACTCTTTTCAACTTATCTCTGCCTATAAAGAACATATCCTACAACCTACTGTCGTGGGTTTTTGCTGCAGCAAATTTTAATAAAGTCAAAAAACTGACATGGTAGGGACTGAAGTTAAATGACTCACAACTTGATTGGGACTCGAGTAACAAATTTGATGATTTGTGACTTGACAGCAAAAATGATGGAAAGACTTGGACTTGAGGGCAAATGACCTGAGACTTAACACGGACTGCAATGTCTTGACTCTAGACTTGACTCAGACTCACCAAGGCATGACTTATCCCAATCCCTCGTTATTATTAAACAATTCACAATGTTGATGATCCGCAGTTAAAGAACTTTCTTCAATAATCCGTGGTAAATGGTGTTGGTAATTATCATATAACGTGATTATTACGTGAAAACATGCATATACTCCCACCTGGTGCCCAAAAAGAGTAACTGTCCCATAATTTCCAATGTGTCATTGCAATGCCTTGCAGGACTGCAGCTATGCTTTCTTCAGGTAATCTTAGTACAGATATTATATCTAGATAACAAATTACAGGACAGTTGCTTATCACAATAATGACTTTGAGCTCCATTTACACATTAGTGATATGCAAGCCACTTACTCTTTGATACTGTTATGTATATTTACTATTTAAACGTTGTAATATATTTTTGTTTATGCATTCTACCTTGATTTGAATCACTTTTCTTCTGAAGTTAGTTGAAGTGGTTTCTCAAAAATGTCCTTGAAGTGTAACTGTGTGTGAATATTATAGACTAGCATCCACCCCCAGTAACCCTTAAGCTGTATTATTATTTATTATTATAATTATAGCATTAGAAAACCCAGCAATAAACATTTTCACAGTGATAACATGAGAAGTAATCCAGCAAACTATAGGCCAGTTAGTTTAACTTGCATAACTGGAAAAGTAATGGAAGCTATAATCCAAGTGAAAATGGTAGATTACCTGGATGCAAATAACATTCTGAAGGATAGCCAACATGGATGTAGGAGAGGTGGATCCTGTGTAACTAATCTGCTTGAGTTCTTTGAGGAAGCTACAAGAGAAATTGATCGTAAAAAGGCCTATGATGTGATCTACTTAGATTTCCAGAAGGCCTTTGATGTTGTCCCCCACAAATGGCTCCTGCTTAAGATCAAAGCTGCAGGGATTTTAGTAGGGCTGCAGCTATTGATTATTTTAGTAATCGAGTATTCTATCGATTATTCCATCGATTAATCGAGTAATCGGATAAGAAATACTTTTGTCTTATTAAAGAGCAATAGTAACTATTCAAAAAAGAAAAATGAGGTATGAATGGTGTGTGCATGTTCATGTGTGTGTAAGTGAATGTGTGTGAGAGTGCGTGTGTTTAAGTGTGTTAGAGAATGAGTGTGTGTGTAAGCCTTTAAAAGAGCATGTGGCGGTTGCAATGAAGAAAAGTAGTTTAATTAAGGACTCTTGCCAGCTCTTTACCAGTAAAGGTTTAGTAGCGATTACAAGCACTGCTGTTGTTTTCCTTCACTCCACCTGAGTTCACCATTTCTGTAACGGAACCGTCTCTTTGCTGTTGGTGTATAGACAGGCTCCAGCTCCATGTTAATTAAACTACAACAGCATCATTTTCACCGCTGTTGTATTATCAGTGTTTTTGTTGAGGAAAAATAGGGGCTGCTTGGGCTGAATCTTGTTATATGTTTTTTTTATTCACATATATGCACATAAAGATGTTTATATCGCAGGTCTATTTTTAGCCGCAAATGTGAGTGAAACGCTTGCGCTTACCTTGTATTGGTTCTGCTCTGTGAACTGGATGCATACCCTGGGTGCTTTCTGTTGAGATGTTGAATCATTGACGTTGTGCTATTGTGGTAAGCGAATTCGGTTTTACAATGGACACACTGTACAGTATTTTCCCTTTTCTTTTGTTTGAAATGGTCCCAAACTTTAGACATTTTGTGTCTTTTTCTCTGTCTTCCTTCGCCATTTTCCCCGTCTTCCTGCATTGCGCCATCAAATCAAACCTGCCACACGTAATGCAGCGTAACCGTAAACACGGTGATCATAGTCGTGCGTACAAGAAGCATCAAAGCAAAGAATTTGCATCGAGGATTTTTTGTAGTCGAGTTATTTGAGTTACTCGATGAATCGTTGCAGCCCTAGATTATAGTAACTGTAGCAGCTTGGATCAAAAACTGGTTAAGACAGGAAGCAGCAGGTAGTTTTTAGAGGCACAATGTCACAGTAGGCCTGTGTTCATAGTGGGGTACCGCAGGGTTCAATTTTAGGACCACTATTGTTCCTAATTTACATTAATGATATTG
>JAODKC010000341.1:0-13744 GCA_026777985.1 Mormyrops attenuatus
TCCCATCCCTCGACCAACCCCTTACGCTCCCTGTCCATACCTCTCCCATCCCTGTACCAAACCCTTACTCTCCCTGTCCATACCTCTCCCTTCCCTGTACCAAACCCTTACTCTCCCTGTCTATACCTCTCCCATCCCTGTGCCATACCCTTACTCTCCCTCTCCATACCTCTCCATACCTCTTCCCTGTACCATGCATATACCATTCCTATCCACATCAATACCATACATGAACCCTGCATGGACCATACATGTAAAGTCATTAATAAGACTTTTCTACCTCTTTCCAGACTAAATTTGCGAAAAACTGCCTATCTGAGGATTGTGCTGCAGACCTCAGACTACAAGGTGAACTGCTGGTACTTGGGTAAGCCAACACTTCTGTTTGGTTTGGTTTCTCTTTTTTGACATAGAGCGAAGCGGTATACAGTGGAAGGAATGGTATATGTGGTCTAACAAGGGAAAATGAGAAATGGAGACCTGGAACAGCTAAGCAAACCCCTGCAAGATAGATAGATAGATAGATAGCGAGAGAGAGATTTTTTTTGCATTTACTGCACATACAATGGAATCGGCTTATAGTGATCATGGTTATAGTGATCAACCACTTTTATGAATCAAAAAGCTTGGGACAGAATCATTCCTACACAAATACTAGTTAAATAATTTGCTTATAGTGATCAAGTAGTCTGCTTACAGTGTTTATTTTGGGTCTTTTTAAACATGACAACATACAGAAAAAATGGAAACTACGCTAATTCTTTTTTTTTTTTTTTTTTACTTTACTTTGATAAGCCTGCTTTGCCTTGGGGTAACCCTTCTGTTTCTGGCTAGCTACCTAAGGCTAATGCTGCACGCACAGAAAACATGATGGGGAAAAAGAAAGTAATTTTCTCTCAATGACAAATACTGACTCATCGAAGCTTATAATTAACCGCCAAATACTAGGCACTGAGATGCAACGGCAAAACAATGAGCTATATTTTTTGTGCAATTCTACACTGTATTGAAGCGCTGAACAGACCGAGGATTCGCGGCGTCGAATGAAAACGACTAGAGGCAGAATGGCGAAGTTGTTATTTATGTTATTCCATAAAGGGACCCCACAACAAGCAACAATAGCATGAAAGGCATGAATGACAGGGAAACATGGGGAAGTTACACTAAGGATGTTAAGGCACACACACGACAGAAGATCAGGCAAGAACCAAGTACAATCACAGTTAACGGCACACGTGACAACCGGATACACAGCACAAGAAGTATCTACACTAACAAATACAAACAGGGGCTAAATACAAGACATGTATGGGGCTATATACAAGACATGTATGGGGTTATATAGACGCGCTCGCGAGACATGCCGGGACATGCAGATGCCACCGGCGCTACATTATTATAGCGTGTTTTAATTATACATAGTTCAGTGATTCAATTTGTACAGTACTGTAGTTTGAAAAGTGTTCGAAACAACTGTACTGTATTTTGAAAGAGTCAAAATTCTGTAAATGGCAACACTGTCCGTTTTAATACTTATATTCATGTAATAAATATACAAATGTCAATTAGATGGTAATCTGCCTGAGACATAAAAAAGGAAATAAATTGGTTATAATGATCATCCTGTCAGACCATGCACAGGACGTACGAGCAGGGAGCAGGGAATCAGGGTCAGGCAGACGGAAATCCAAAATACAGGGTTTATTACTGGCAGATCATGAAAACACGGTACAGACGTCAAGGACAGGATGGGGAAACGTACTTGAACGCATACTGAAATACACAAGACTAATAGCAGGAAACGTAGAACAGCTGGTAAACGTAGGGATTCCACACAAGATTAACAAGGTGGGCGTGGCACACGGAAGGTTCAGACAATCAGGTGTGACACATCCGTTTATAGTGATGCAATTTCACCCAGACAGGTGTGATCACTATAAGCAGATTCCACTGTATATATTGCACAGTCAGTACCCAACTCAGGAATAATACATGTGTGATCAGTACCCTACTCATGAATTTTACACATTTGGCCAATACTCCTCTCAGGAATAATACACTTGGCCAGTACTCTACTCAGGAATCATACACGTGGTCAGTACTTTACTCAGGAATCATACGCGTGGTCAGTACTCTACTTGGAAATAACACACATGTGGTCAGTTCCTGTCTAGAGGGTGATACGTGGCTTTAGTCAGATGTGTCCCATCTGCTTCGCACTAAATTATTGGAGTCCTCTGAACTGGATGCCTGATTTGCTACTGCCTTTCCTGAATCCTCAGGAGTGCCAAGGCTGGAGTCTCTGTGCAGTCCCAAAAAACGGGTCACTGTGGTGTTTAACTATCTGTTTCCGAGACAGATTTTATTCTGCATTTATCTGGTCTATGTCCTTCGTGTGAAAAGCATTATGGGGATGTTCTGAGATGGGCTATCAGTCCTGTGCTAACAGTCTCTGTACAAGGTTGTGGTCCCCACACAAATTGAAGGGAGTTTGTGGAATTTTTTCTTTTTTTGAAGAGAAGTTTTTAAAGTGATTTACTGACGTAGGTTTGGCATTGTGGAGGTGAGGCTGACAGACTACAGGGCCAATGAATAGTGTCAGTTGTCAAGAGCTTTTTTTGTTGTAAAGATTGCTTTAAAAATTGCAAATATTGCAATGCTTTGCATTGACAAGGCATATTTTTCTGAACTGATTTTATTTCCTATTTTGCATTATGTTATTTAGATCACAATAATGTATTTGTACCCAAGCAATTATAGCGTTCATAGATAAATAAGCAAATAGAACTCATTATTGTATTCAAGGTTTACCTAAACTGCCCATTCATTGTGCATGCACTCAGTATTGTTTACATGCAGACTAAGAAAATCAAATTACTGAGTTGTTAAAATCTTATCTAGCTCTGATTTAAAGGAACCCAGGGTTTTAGCTTGCGCTACACTAGAAGGAAGACTATTCCATACTCTAACTACGCGCTGTGTGAAGAAGTGCTTCCTCAAGTTCATTTTAAAATGTTCTCCCGCTAATTTCCACTTATGGCCACGAGTATAAGAACCAATGCTAAAAGTGGGGAAAACAGGAGGGGTAGTGAGGGGGCTGAAGTGTGTCCTTCTAGCCTCCTAGAGCTGGGAGTGCTAAAATAAGGCTGGACTGGTGTCATATCTGCTGAAGATCACATTTAACTTGTTGGCTTTGTGTGTCTAATTGCTGGTCTACTTGTAGCCCACCATTTTCCTAATTCCACTCCACACTTTCTTCTTCCTGGGCTTCTGTTTCATTTTATCCTTGTGTACTGCTAAAATTGGCTTAATCCCTTAATCTTAATCCCTTTATCTCCTCCTAAGCTGGCCGTATACTTCAAACGATGTCCGGACAAAACAGAATCGAACACATCTATGAGCCCGATCTGTCGCATACTTAATATGACGCTTTGTTCATTCTATGTCACATTACAGCCCTTCAGGGCAATGAATGTCTTTTGATGTAGCAAAATCTACATGCAGAGCGCAAATTAACGTATTTTGGTGAGTATGTATTTAATTTTAATAAAGTGGCTGACATCTTTTAAAATGGAAGTTCCTCTCTTTATTAATGGCCTCTATTGGTTTAATACTAATAGTGGCACAGACAGAGTAGCAAACAACGTACACGACACTTACAGTTACACGCTAACAAAACACATTCGTTCCACAGCAAACAGTACACAATTTGGACATATACTATTTACAACATAAATACATGAAAACTCCCATTAATTTACACTATTTACAGATACACATGGTGCAATGCAAAGCATGCTAGTAGCTGTATGCTTTTATCACCAAAATGGTGATCACTACAGTGATTACCACTTATACAACGTCGTATTGCTGAAACAACGTCAGTTCCGTCGATTTTGTTTGAAGTATGTGGCTGCCTTATGTGTCTACACCTCAACGCCTTCTCCTTCTTCTTCAGAAGGTGCTTCAGATTTTTCGTGGTTTGTTGTTAGTTTGGTTGGTTTTGTAATGTCCACACAAAAATTGATATGGTCTGAGATACAATGGTTGAGTGTCTCGATGTCCTTGACGTATGTCTCACATAATTAACATAAGCTGTCTCTCAAAGCTTCCTTTGTCCACTTCCTCACAGTTTTAGTTGGGTCAGACAGCTGCTAGATGACTGGCTTGTATTTGTATACATATTCCCAGCTACTCAGTGTATTGTATTTGGTTTCTGAATGTGTGTAAGATGTGAATTTATCTTTATAAAATATTGTATGCTCCCTGTTCTGAACATCTTTTACTGAGTCTGGCAGTCTGTCTTTCCTCACAGAGTCCACAGATGGCCCTACCTGGCCCTCGGAGGAGTCAAGAACATCTCCCTTAACCTGTCCATCTCCAATGCTGGTGATGACTCCTATGACACCAACATCTTCTTCAATTTTTCTAGGGAACTCTATTTCATCAAGATGTGGCAGAAGGTAGGACTGAAGGAGGGCAGAGTTAGTGTTGTAATTATATTGATGGCAACAGTAGAAGGACTTACTGTAGATGGTAGTGCTGTGTCATTACTTTGAAATCATTTCAGTGAGATTGATCTAAGCCCCTGACCTTCTTAAAGCAGGCTGTGAGCGACGATTACCTGGAGTCAGTTAACTGTACTAATTCAGTTTGGGCTCTGAGGTCAATGGAGAGAAGGAGATGTGAATCTTCTAAGGGGTTTTGTTTCATTTCTTTTTTGTTTGTATGGATTTAAAGGGCCAGATAACAAAACCTCAAGCTTCTTCAACTTCTTTAGTGGGTGCAGTATTGATGGGTAGGTAAGGTTCAAGTTTAAATTACGTCACGTTATAGACTTTCTATAGCCCGTTTATAACCCAGGAAATATTATAGTGGTGAACTGTTTCACCGAATCACATACAAAAATGAATAACGTACAGCAGGTGTTGTGTGTGAAGGGAGACGGTAGTACTAAGTGTACACATATGAGAGATAAACAGCTATAACAGCCAAAAATACACCACAGCCTTCAGAAACAAACTTGCTGAGCTTTTTAGAAGAAATTTCATTTTTCTCAGAGCTGCTGTGGCCAGCTGTGCACATTTTTATTTTATACTTGGCCTCATGTCTGTCCTCTATCTGCTTGTCCTGTACAGGGTTACTGGGGGTAGGGAGCTGGGGCCCAAAAAAGTGGATATTTCATATCTGCAACACATGTCCTGCAAATCAGTTCAGAACTTCTTGGTCGTAATGTTGCTTTAAAGAGACGTGTTCCTTGAATGCCTGCTGGAGCAGGTGGTGGTGTTTACCCCCCCGCCCCCCCCCACTGCATAACCTGATACGATTCTGCAAGGTTAAACTTGAGTCTGTTATTTGTGATTTATTTGCATTGGGGAAACATTTCAATGGGGATATTAAACAGGGTCTTAGTCTTCAATCTGGTTAACTCAGTGCCTGGAAGGGAAAAAGTCAGGAGAAATGGCATGTATTTCATAGAGACCGTGTGGAGAACAAGTGCTTGTGTGTATGTGCGTGTGTGTGTATGTGTGATGTATGTGCGTGTGAGTGATATGTGTGTGTGTGGTTTGTGTGTGTGTGTGTGTGTGTGTGATGTACGTGTGTGTAGGGGTGGGTGGGGGGGTTCAGAGACCATAGAGAAATGTAGGGAAGAACACCGGCAGTCCAAGTGAGGCCCCCAGTACACCCTGAGAAGGAATCATAAAATATTTCAGTTACATAAGCTATTCTGCATTTAATACATTACCGTCATAGTATTAAGCTCTTTAAAAGGATGGGGAATTCAGTCTGTTATTACTGGTAATTAGATTTAACTTTTGATACATCTGATAATTCTTTGAAAATAAATTTTGATGTATGTGGTTCAGTTGTCATAGTGGGTATTCCTGTTTTGTAATGAATCGAATAAATCTAAGACCATTGTTGGATGATCACTGCGACTCCATCTAATAATCACATTGGGACAAGACTTTTAGTTTAGGGTAAGCTGTATGGGGAGATTAGGCGATCAGGACTAACAGACAAAAAGACAGACAGACGAATCAGTGATAGTGTTTTGTGACTTTACACAAAACAGGTTGGATTTGGTCACTCAGTCAAACTTGATTCAGTAGCCTTTCTCCTGTCTGAGATATATGAACATGTTTTGTGTGTATGTGGTTAGAGTTTAAGGTTCATATTCAGACCCACTGCTCCTGTCGTGAAGGCCAGCAGCTGGGGGACAGGAGATATGGCAGAGACCTCTATACTATATATGCATCGGGTTATTTGTACACCATGAAGTCACAGTACAGTCTCCAAGTACCAACCTCTGAATGGAAACTCAGCTTGGCTCAGTGGACTGAGGAGTTTCAGGACTAATAGAAACGTTTATAAATTCTGCTGCTACAGTGAACAAAAAACAGGAGATGTGTCAGAAGGTGCAGTAAGCAGCTTCCCTCATCAAGGAGCATGAAGTAATACTGTAAACAGTCCACAGTTACCGGGAGGTATGGTCTGCCTTCAGCGCTATCTCATGGCATCTGTGTTAAACAGACCATTAATCCTTACTTCTCTGCTATCTCTTGCCAAGGGAATGTTAATCCAGACCCACTCCAGGTATTAATTATGTAATGAAACTGCCACACACTAGGTATTGACTGTAATCTATGGTAATGATAATTAACTTTGATTAGAAGCTTGGTAAACCCTTATTTCCTGCAATTAGCTTTAAATTTTTACATATTTAATTTGTAGTTAACAGTGATACTCAGTCATTGATTGTCATGGGCTGCAAAATCAGCCGCGGTTTCTCCCTAAAACATTCCCATTCTGGTTTTTAGCCATTCCCACTGCGAATTTTGTGATTACTGTTGTGCCATCAGTCATTTAGCCATTCTGTCAGGGCTTTAGCATTTCTGTCAGCCAAAAAACTGAAGTCAGAGCAGAGAATGGACACGGTAAGGAGTGGAATCTGCGCAGTGACATGGAGGCCTGTTACTGTGGAATAAAGCAATCTGCGTATGATAGTGTTGAGCCGGTAGCATGAAGCTAAACGCAGCAGGTGGGCCCTTTTCCCAGATGACACGAGCCTGAAAGAAACCCCTGACGCAGAGACAGTCACGGCCAAGAGTCACAGCAGGGGGTCAGAGTCTGTCTCAGCTAAACACAATGCTAACAAATGCAGGCACTTCATAGATACTGTCTGGGTGTGCATCACTTATGCATCCGGGGCAGAGGGGGGCACATGTAGAGCGGGCAGCCCAGGGTGCAGCGCGGATCTGCTCTCTCTCAGAGCTGTCAGCCAGGTAAACACTATGAGGGCTGTTGGTGTCTGCAGTGTGCTGCTATAGGGAAGGAGAGAATTCCTTCATGCCGTAAGGGACAAGCATTATCAAGGACTCCATCCAGACCAGACGTCAGTGTTTCTGGAAGATAGAATCTACTACTGAAGAGGGATTTCAGCTCTCTAAATCCGCAGCGCTACAGTTTCACTGTGCCCTTGCTCTTCTAAACAACATCGTCATTGGCCTGGAAAAGGGAAACTTCTACAGCATTTCAGCTCACAGAGCAGTTGCGGAGCTATCAGGCTGAGCTGGCTGGCAACTCTGGCTAATGAAAACTGACCATCTTCGCAAATGGAACAACTTTGCCACCATTTTCCATAGTAATGTCGGTGAATGGGCTCTAATCAGTGTTATCTGCATTTCTGTGGGAGCCTGCATATCACATGACTGTGGCTTTTCTCAGTTCCAGGTGGTAAATCTGTCATTCTGCCGATCCAAAGTAGCAGTGCGATGGGCTTTATAACACAATTTATTGCGCCACACTCTGGGCCGAAGAGGTATTGTACTGGCTTAGCGGGAGTAGCATCTATGTTTGCACCCAGGCAGAGACCCTGAAGTTGCTGTAGGAGCCTTTATCTACTAAGACGTTCTCAAACACGGCTTACTGTACAGGACATTGAGAATCCTTCTCCTGAGAGTCACACTCTGCTGGGAGTTGGGTGTGGCCACTTTTCATACAGTAGGCTGACAGATGCAGAGAGACCCCCCATGAATGAACAGAGGAAAGCCGGTCCTTAGGGGTTTTGGCAAACTCAATTCTCAGACAACCTTATTCACAGAACACTGATGCCAGGTGCTTTGTACTCCATAAGAATATTGCACAGCCCTTCACACTCCACTCCTGCTGCTGTGTCAGTGTTTCTGCATTGCATTGAACGGACCAGCTTGCAGCCCTGTAGATTATATGAACTGTGGTGACTGTGAGATGACATTGAGTGATGAATATCATGCTGAGAAGAGCAGGAGTCAGGGGGATCGGCGGTAACAGATGGAGCAGAAGTCAGGGGGATCGGTGGTAACAGACGGAGCAGGAGTCAGGGGTCAGGTCTCCGCTGTTTACATAGCCCAGCTGCTAAGGGGAGCCATGTTTGGATTTTCTGACAGCTTTGCTTTCTCTTAATACTAACAGAAAGGTGTCCTGCCATGTCTGTGAGACCGAGTGTATGAATGTATATGTTACTGTGCACTGTGTGTGTGTGTGTGTGTGTGTGTGTGTGTGTGTGAGAGAGAGAGAGTATGAATGTGTATGTGTATCTGCCTGTGGTGTGTGTGTGTGTGTGTGTGTGTGTGTCTGCGTGTGTGTGTGTGTGTGTGGAGCAGGGGGGTATGTATGTATTACATTGTAGAGACCAAATGTTCCCACACTATGATTAAAAACCTGTTATATTGACGTTGTGGGGAATTTTTCGGCCATGCAAGGGGGAACTCCGTGACTGCAATAAAATAACTAAAAATGTCAAAAGTCCCGTATTTTGTTTGGTTATTTACGGTTAAGGTTGGGGCTGGGTAGGGGTTATGTTTATCATTGCTGGGATTTGGGGTTTCTCCTATAGAAATATAGGGACAGTCCCCACAAAGACATGAATACAAACGTGTGCTTGAGTGTGCATGTGTCTGTGTGTGTGCATTTGTCTGTCCCACCCCGTCTCAGAAGCCATTGTTCAACACCGTGCCCTCTAATAAATTTCTCTTATGCATTATCTCTTTCACCTCCTGTAGGAGGACAAGGGCGTTTCCTGTGAGCTGCTGGAACTTGACTTCCTGAAGTGCAGTGTGGGATTTCCCTTCATGAGAGCCCAAACCAAGGTGGGTCCCAGAATGCCGCACATGTATACAAACACACAAAACCTGCCTGTCAACCCTTGTCCCTCAAGGATACCGTGTTTCCCCGAAAATAAGACCTACCCCGAAAATAAGCCCTAGCATGATTTTTCAGGATGCTCGTAATATAAGCCCTACTCCAAAAATAAGCCCTAATTACTATCCCATGGATTGTACGGTAACTAGAATGAGATGCGATTATATGTAAACAGGAAATAGGAAATAATATTTATTTATTTAATATTTGAATAAATGTATGCACAGTAGATTTTTGTTCATGAATAAATGTACCGTTAGTGTCATGTACACTAGAGCTGAAGATCATTGCCCGAGCCCGACGGGATCTGACGTGTTCGGTCAGGTTCAGGCTTAATTTCTATCATTTTACACGGGCTTGGGCCGAATTCTGTCGGGCTCGGGCTTTGTCGGGCCTAACTTTTAAGGCCTGATTACAGCTCTAATGTACACTTGCTCACGATCCGGGGAATCAGATGCAGAAGTCGGGAAGTCGGGTAAACATGGGATTTAATTAGAAAGGACACCAACAGGCAACGATACAACATAATGTTAATGACTGGACTCGGGAAAACATACCTAACGCAGATTTAAATACACTGGACCAATTAACCACAATTAAAAACAGCGGGTAACACGGGGAATCCACACGGGGTAGATGAGGGGGCGTGGCACACGGGAGGATCACACAAGCGAGGCATGACAGTTAGATTGTTTACATTGTTTAGAAGATGACATGATGTCTGTCTTTTAATACATGTGGATTTTTGTTCATGAATAGCAGTAAATATACTGTAGTTTGTTGTACATGGGAAAATAAGACATCCCCTGAAAAAATTAATATAAAACCCTGTCTCATTTATGGGGAAACACGGTACCAATAACACTTTACTTGAAGCTGCCATGCATAATGCATTATAGATACCTTCATAAATCATTATAATGGCCAGTATAAGAATTAATAAAGCATTACAGCATCTTCTATTGACAGTCATAAGGCATTATAGTGTTGATTATAATACTTAACCTCCAATGAAGCTCTCTTCTGTAGTACACTATAGATTCCTTCATAATGCATAATAATGGTTGGTATAAGAATTAAGAATGCTTTGTACTGCATTATGAAGCAAATGGCTATAATGCGTTATGCCTTTTTATAAATATTTATAGCTGTATTTCTAATGCTTTATGAATGCATTATAATGTGTTATGAATGTGTTCATAGATTCTTATAAACATGACATTCATAGAAAGTGTTAATCAGATACTTTCTTACCATGTGTATGTGTGTTATATACTATCATGTTTGCGCCAGTTTTCCGTGTCCCAGGGTGGTGAACCCTGGTCCCGCCCATCATGTTTTTCCAGTGTGGTTCTTGTGTTTTTCTTCCTACCTCTGTCCTCTGCCTTCAGTACCATTTGGCTGTGATCTTTGACACCAGCCATCTTTCTGGAGAAAATGACACCTTAGAGTTTCAAGTTACTGCAAAGAGGTGAGTTTTATTGGTATTTATCAGTCTGAACACTGATGATACTCCACAGGGAGTAAAACTGATTTATACCCTGAAGAAATAACTTTTATATGAAGCATTTGATCTGATTGTAAACGTTATCATTATTCAGAGGAACAAATGTTCACCAAGCTTCCATTCTGAGCACAGGGAGAGGGGAGAGATGTTCAGTAAGCATCCAGCCTGAGCACGGGGATGTTCAGTACACTTCCAGCTTTATTTGTCAGCACTGATATTACATGACTTGTGAATGAGGTCGACACATGGAGTGTTTGTGGTTTTCCATGTCAGATCTCTCTGGGTGATTCCAGTGATTCCCTGTTTCACAGCGCAAACCCAGAAAATGACAGCAAGCTTGCAGACAACACGTTGCAGCTGTCTATTGATCTAGTCCATGAAGTGGACACAACCATCACCGGGTGAGTAGATCTGCTGGAGAAGGAGACGAGCAGCTCATCATATCCCAAAGGATCCTTAGTCTTTATGGTTCCCAGTCCCCAAAACTCTTTTGGAAGATAACGCCATGGTAACAGCATCTCAGCAAACCTGGTGCCTGTTAAAACTGGTCATACTGAGGAAAGACGAAAAGCTTTAACTTGTAAGCAAAGTATAGTACATGAAAAGGACAGATCTTCTTTTGTTAGCTTGACATGGGTACTTAAACATAATTGTTCCAGTTAAATGAGAAACATATGTAAACAATGTGGCAGAAATATAAATCTGTACACATGAGAGCACTCAGAAGCTAAACAGTGCTTATAATTAAATGAAAGCACCTTATATGGTAAGTTAACCACAGAAGTTTGCATCACCGTGGATGTCTGACCTCTGATGCCAAACCTGTGAGATCAGCTGATGTGAGCTGCAGTAAACGGCGTCTTTACCAGCCTTAAGAACGGGGCTGATGGGACTCAGGGCATCCCACCAACCAGGCACAGCTCCAGAGCCAAAAGCTAACAAGCCTTCTGTTCTGTCTTCTTGTTACCTGCCAGTTTTCAGCATTTAGACTTTTCTTCCTTCTCGGCACATAAAAATCACAGGATAGCTCTGTGGAACATTGAACCGCTCTCCTCCTGCACTCTTTATGAAGCCAAAGGCGCTCTCTCAAGCTCTATGTTCACCTAGGTTCTGTGAAGACCAAACACACAATATTCTCACTCAATCTGCAGTATTCTTTAAAATGCTAAGCTGCTGTGTGGATTGCGGGATGTTCTGTCTGTGCACATACATTAACACATAGCAAATATACTTTGATATACATACTGTTATATACAGGCCAATACAAAGGGACTCAAATAAAACATGGACAAAGTGTGTTTTCTCTTTATTTTTATTTCTGTTTATGGAATTCGAGGGCATCTGAATATTTTTTTTTCAGATGCTGCTGTTTCAAAAAAAATGTAAATCTATCATCTGAGCATTGCAGGCTGATGCGGGGGGATGGGGCGCATACCAGGCAGCAAAATGGTATGAGGCAGGGGAACAGTCTGCAGAGAATGCCGGTGCACAAGACACACACACGCAGAACACAGTCACGGCCTGCGGGCAGCTTCCAAATGCTAACCCTAACCCTAAACCTAACCCTAACCCTAACTCTACCTGCATGTCCCATGTAATTCAAGAAGAATGTGCACATTCCACACATGCAGAGCAGGGGTGTGTGGGGTAATCATGCTGCCCACTGGGCCATCCAAAACTATTGAATAACATACTGTAATTCATTTTAAAATCAGTCCTGTGAATTGCCTTATTCTGGTATACTGTAGGAGTACCTGGACAGGAGACCGAGGTGACAGAATGCTTCCTACATATCTTACCACAGATTTCTGTTGACTGCTAAGCAAATGTCCATAAAGAAATTGTTTCTGGGATTGATACGAAGTGATCACGATGCAAGTGCATTTAAATTCCTTAAGAAAAGAGGAATAGTTATGAGCTAGTGAACCTTATTTGTTTGTATAACTATATACAAACAACATTTGTATAACTATATAGAAACAAATGTTTCTGTATGTTTGTATAACTATGTAATACCTATATAATAATTATTTTTGTTAAAGATATGACTGATGAAATGAATCCATAGGTTTAATAGAAACTATGCTGTTTGTGTTTGACCATGATTGAAAATGCAATAGCTGCTTTTTTCTCTGATTAAATGTTTACTGCTAACAAGCTTTATTCCCCTGAGAGCAGAAGCTTCTCTGAGCTCTGATTAAATCTCATTATGCTTATCCCTGTGGAGCTTTGGTGTCTGAAGCCTAATTTATGACACTGATTAAATCCCATTACGCTTTTCTCTGTGGAGCTTTGGTGTCTGAAGCCTAATTTATGACACTGATGAATTCTTACCGGCCAAATGGTCACAAATGGTCAAGCCTGATTTGCTTAGTCATTGACCCACTTCATGCTGATGAGCGAACAGAGGCAGCATTCTCCTGAAAGGCATCACAGCATCATCAGTGTTCTGGACTCATGAACCGGTTGGCACTCCTACTTCTCAGGTTGGGATCTACCCCTAGTTAGACTCGCCTAGAGTGATTTCCTGAAGTGGGGTGGATTTTCCTATATAGGGGACCGGGCATCCACTTTTAGTTGAATGCAGAGTTGTGCAGCGCTCTCCTCTGAATGTGTTATACTGTGTGCCTGCAGCCTGTGGGGAGAGTAGAAGCATCTGACAGGCAGGAACATCGAGAGAGGAGGGCTTGACCCAAGCTGAGTTGGCATGACTATTGTGTATTTAAAGGGATACCTCTCCTGGAATTAATTAGCTATCTCGGGTTGGGGGGGAATGGGTATTATAAACAAAGAAACAGGGAATTTCTTTCTTCATGATTTTGGGTGCAGAAACATTCCTCTGAAACAGTGGATAGGACTGTGTGCAGAGTTTGCTTGTTCCCCCCCATGCTGTACAGGTTTCTCTGTGGCACAGTTCGCCCCCACAGTCTTGCAGCATTTAGGACGCCATTTCGCTTAGGGTGATCCCATGCTGTTTGGGGGGGGGGGCGGGCGGGGGGGGGGGGGGGGGGGGGGGGGGGGGGGGGGGGGGGGGGGGGGGGGGGGGGGGGGGGG
>JAODKC010000342.1:0-13738 GCA_026777985.1 Mormyrops attenuatus
CCCCCCGCGCCGGCCCCCGCCCCCCCCCGGCGCTCGGCGGCCCCCGCCCCCCCCCCCCCCCCCCCCCCCCCCCGCCCCCGCCGCCCCCCGACGCGAGGGGGGGGGGTGATCCATACCTGATAGTGTCACGAACACATAAGCAGAGAGCACAGGGCATGACACGGGTCTGCAGGTAAACTATGACGGGTCGATTGGTCCCCCACAATGGAATATAAACCTAATCCACACACACACATGCACACACACACACACACACACTCACACACACATACACACTCACACACATACATGCGCACATACACACGCATGCGCACACACAAACGCACGTTCACACACACATGCACACACACATTCGGTCCCCACAAGGTAAGGTATACCTGGACCACACACACACACACACACACACATGTCAGGTGACTCCCTTCCCCCAATACATCCCTACTTCTGACTCGAAATCGCTGTCGAGCTTTGGTCAAGTGACCACTAGTGACATGACTGTTCCAGCCACAGGATTCAAACCCACAACCTTCTGATCACAGACCTAGAGTTCTAACCCACAGTCCCCACATAAAGCCCCTGTCTGAAAAGTAGTTCCACCCATTTCCAGCTCCCCTGCTGAGACTAATTTGGTGCAGAACCATCTCATGTCCCGGTCTCGCCCCTGATATGTCCGATATGTGTGTTATTTGCAGGGTAAAAGTTCAGTGGATCCCCAACAACAATGTGAGTCTCAGACAGGATCCTTCAGATGACCCCAATACTGTGATAAGTCTTAAAACAGCGACTGGGTGACAGGAAGCCACGGACCCTTCTGTCTTCGCGGATAAAGCCATAAAAATGATAAACACGTCGGACAATTAGCGCAGGAAAACAAAACAGCGCTATCCCAGCAGTGAGTGCTAAGGTCAGCCTAGTAAAAGTGAAAGATTAAAAGGATATATTCAGCTCGGTATCTGCCCCCCCACCACACACACACACCCGTCCATTTTAATAAGGAAGCAGCGAGCTTCCTTTTCACCGTAAAGTTCTGCCTACCGTGGTGATTTCAGCGGTCAATAGGGTTTTACTATTTATAGAATTTGATTACTGACCGATGACAGAATCGGCAATAAATCCTGAAAAGTCTCCGCAAAAAAGACAAACTGAATCATAAAGTGCTGCAAAGTTTGACTTAAAAAAAAAATAAGAAAAAAGCGTGCGTTATATTGTAGACCACCAGACTAGCGGTGAGAACGATCTTAAACAAACGGCAGGTAACCTTCTCACCTTGCGTGCAATTCAACTAGCTGACCCGAAGTCGTTATTTTCCCATCACACGAAACGCTAACCGCGTTCGACATTTGATTTACTGCGACATAGAGAGAATAGGGGAATGTGGAAAAACTTTTTTTTAAGCAATACCCGTGGAAACATTGTGATCAAGTATAGAGGTATTTTACGGATCCCTTATAACAGTCAAACTGAGTCAAACTACCACTTAAATGAAGCTGTTACAGAAATAATTAATGCATTTTAATGATAGTTATCAGTTTTGAAGCTCTTAATGATAAAGTTCATAACTCTGACGTTGAACATTCAATATTTATATGTATAACATAATACTTAAATAATAATAATAATACACATATTATTATTCGAGCATCTGGATCTGTGTTTCCTGGTTAGTGTTTTTGCCCTCCTGCATTTAGATACAAGTTTGGAACGTTTGTAGTGTAAGCAGTCACCGACGGTCCGCTACACGCGGCAAAGGAGCTCCTGCCGCCGTTCTGCGTGTGTGTGTGTGTGTGCGTGTGTGTGCGCGCACGCGCGTGGACAGATTCCCAGGGCTGCCCCCCGGGGACCTGGGTCTCCCACAGGACGTCCCCGTGTCACGTCGCGCCTAAAACATTCTTCTGACGTTTCCTTTACATACCTTACATCAGGCAGCTGCGCGGTGATAACGCCGCTCCAAATTAAAGTTCACACTTTTATACTCTTGCCTATTTACTGACGCCGGTTCCCATGGCTGGTTTCTCCGGCGACGGCTGATCCTTCGGTATACAACACCTGGTTTCCGCGAAACTTACACATTTGCAAATCTGATCAGAGGAGCATCTTCCTGCTAAATGTATCATCTCCGTCACAAGCATTATAATTCTGCGATTTAAGACTATGTGATCAAACCAAATGGCTCGAGACTCGATTACCCTTCACTGCACGTTGTGCCACGTGTATAACGGGAAAGTACGCATCAGAACCGAGTCGGTACCGGTAGCTGGAAGATCCAATGAACTGTGAAGCTTAACCTGCAAGGATGAGAATCGGCAGGTCATATCGAGATACCCGTATGTGTAGGCGTGTGCCCTTATGTCATATGCCCTGCAATATTTTCAGGTATAAGCCTGCACAGATTGCTTAAGTTAAGGTAGATCTACGCTGGGAGGTAAAAATTTTGATGAGGACTCCAGGGTGGTGGTGGTAGGGGGGTGAGTCCATGTCCCAACACGCAATGCTACCCTCTTGCCAAACCACAGACAGATCTGTCTCAGCCCGCCAAATCAACAATCCCTTGCAAGCCAGAGTGCGAGACCGTGCGTGCAGGGGGCGTAGTGATTAAGGTTGTTAGATTGAATGCCATCAGTAACTTTACTATTGCACTGCAGAGAAAAAAAACACGCCTTCTGTGCATTGTTGACCTGTGACATCGTACAAGTTCGGCAACAGCTAACGAAACAACCCAGGACACACAGCATCAGCTCTCAGATCAGTGCGTAAAAAAACGACACTGCGATTAGACTGAGGTAAGCCGCTGAGTTCCCGGGGAAATCAGTCTGGGGGGAGGCAGAGGGAAGAGGCAGGGAGCGGCAGTTATTCGCACTGTTTTTGCTTCCTCCTTTCAGCCGACGGAGCCGCTACGGGCTGAGGTCGGAACCCCCCGGCAGACGACGTGATGGGAATGAGAGCTCCGATTCCGGAGCCCTTCGGAAAAAAAAAAACCTTTTCACTTCAACAAATTCAATTTACTCGGGGTTCCTTACAAGCCTGTGAACCAGAAGCAGAGATTTTAACGAAAGAAAAGGTTGTTAGAAATCAGAATCCCTCTGCTAGAGGCGTTTTACCCCAGAGGCAAAAGTAACAGTAGCATATGTAAGACAGCCGCTTGATTGTGTTCAAGATAAATTAATATTATGTCGTGTCGTTGATTTGTCAGGAGAGTACAGCGCACGTTAAATGCGTCAATTTGTGTTTCTCTACGCGCACTGCTGTTAGGCTAAATCCACGAAAATGAGACATTTAAAACCACTGCAGTAAAACGGTGGAGTAAATTAATTCACCTCGAGGTTAAGTAGGCAGTCTGTTTCGGCAAGAAGAGAGTTTTACATATATTAAGCCTATATATTAAGATTGTTATTTATAACACTTTGATCATTATAAATAGTATTGTTCTTACGCTCGTCTCAGAAGGCAGGACACTTTTAGATTGAAAAGACTATATTAATATAGGCCACGTAGGTCTATGCTTTTCATGTTTAAAACAGCACTTCTGACAGGCCTGAATTCAAGCTATTCTGCCAACAAACTGTTATCTCTGATTTTTCTGAAGTAACAGATATTTCCTCGCGATGTTTCTCCTACACGTGAACGTGTGATATTGCGATATAAGTAGGCTAAATAAAAGGATTGGGGGCGACACCGATAATTTCACAGTGGACCAGATGTGCATAGATTCCCCTGTAGCTGCTGTTAATGTCGAATCACTGGCAGGTAATGCGGAGGTTGATTGACAGTGGGAAGTGACCCGATATCCGGAGAAATGATAAGCGGAGCCTTTGCACTTGGCTCCAAAGATGTTGGCAGCGACTGTCAACACAAATAAAACGCCACTGTTTTCCCCCTAAAACGTCAATCGAAAAGCATAAAAACGTCAACTATGCGCTTAGTTTAAATACACTGTGCGATTTTATTGCGCAGAATTCCCACGTCGGGCACCTTACACATCCAGGCGTGAATGCTTCAGACCTCCAAGTTTTCGATCCCTTCAATACCACCCCCCCCACGCACCTTTGAATTTTGACCGGGCTCGGGGACCGAAAGGCACACGACACCCCCCTGGGAGCGCTTTTGCGGCTTCCCTGTGACTAATTAGTAGCGACATATCCACCGTTTGGACTCCACAAAGGGGGGGGGGGGGGGGTTGGGGATTGTGTGGTCCCCGGACTCTTGCCCCAAGGCTTTTATATATATATGTGTGTGTATATATAAAGGCGTTGAGCGAGGGACTGCAGTCAAGTGTGTCAGGCTCCCGTCTGGGACGCCTGGGCTGTGTCAGGAAGTCCCGGTCAGCGCAGTAGCTCTGGCTGGAACTGAGATAATGGCATTGTACGAGCCAGCCGGCTGACCTCTCCCTGCGCTCGGGCCCCAGCAGCGCCTGGCGTCTGCTTCCCTGCCCCCCCAACACACCACACCTCACCTCGCAGAGGAAATCTGGCTAGGGCTCCAGACTTTATGACTTCTCCTTCAAAAGTACACCCCCTTCCCGGTTCTGCCACCTCCACCCCCATGCAGAATTCACCCCACCCCAGCAATGGTTTGCCCCGTGGGTCCGAACGCATGCACACATAAGATGAGGCAAAGGGCTATTTAAAGGTACGGCGCACAAAGTGGACAATGACAGCATTATTGTGCAGATCCTGCGTCCTATTTTTTTCAGCCTGGTGCTGCCCTCCCCCAAGTCTGATAAATTCCTACACCATATGCCCCTTCCCTACCCTTAGCTGGGGGGTGTGATCATATTTTCATCACCTCCCTGCCCCCACAAACTAAGCAGTTAAAGGCGTCCAACTGGATGGATGGTGTTGACAGTGTTTACATCGTGTGACAGGAACTGTCCGAGGACAAGTGTGGAGTACTGGCTGAGTTCTGCTGTGACTGATAAGAGCCGGCCCAAGGGGACCCCCCTGTGTTCCCCCAGCCCCGTGTTATAACACAGTGTCACTGTATTCATGTTCTGTCAAGTCCAATGTTGCTGAACCTCTATCTGACACTGATTACATCAATCCTACTCTCACCTTTCATTCTCCCGCCTTATCAAAGCTTGTTCTCTATCAACCTACCCTCAATGAGCCTGTCAGCACACTAGTTAAGGCAAAACAACCCCAAAAGAACCTTCCCTGTCTACTTTTCAGCAGATTTGGGCCTATTGCTTTTGCTTTCCTGGCAGGCTGAGGGGCCTGCATCACGAAGCACGATTTCTTGTTTAGCCGAATGACTTGTGAGATTTAAGGAAGTCTGGGTTAAATGTGACTGAACAAAGATAACGTAGATATAACCTGAAAATCTGACAAGTTATCCGGCTGAAACAGGGCCCAGGTTTTTGTCTTAGTAGAGGACTAAACAAAGCTGTAGTTTTGTGACCGGGACTTGTACGCTTCTTGCCGTGACATTACCAGGCCCAAACCAAACCTATTTTAACCAGGAGTCTGTGCATGGAACATTTCAATCTGTGTAAAATACCACAAAGGCAGAAGTGATATTTGAGGCATGTGAGCACTTCCTGTATCAGTAAACGTCCATGGCCGCTCCGATTGACCTTCTCAGATCACCTCTGATAAGGTCCTCACAGCGATTAGGATTTCATGGGTGGGGGAGACAATTTTCCAGCCTCTCTGTATGAGAAGAGTATCATCATGGTACCAGTCGGCCAAAGAATGATTAGGTCGTCTAGGAAGAGAGCATCAGAACTTTGTAAACACACAAACGAATTGTCATGTTTTGTTTCCCATGAAACTCACAGACAGATGAACCTGTGGATGAATAGGAGGTCTCTCCAGAATAAATCCCCCCCCACCCCCCTGGTCACTCAATCCTGTGACACTCAGGTGAAAGCCACACTAAGGCGAGGGTGTGAATTTTCTTTCGTTTTCTAAAGATATTCCTTCTGCATTTTACAGCGGCGCAAAATCCCCCCCCCCGGCCAGAGACCTACTCAGGTCACACGTATCCCCGTTTCGTTGTGAGCCAACCGCAAACGAAACATGGCCCGGCCAGGGGGGACTGCCCCCTACAGGCCAGTGCCTCCCCCGCCTGTTAAACTGAACTCTCCAGCTGATTTTATTTGTCAAATCCTGGGGAGGGAAAAAAAAAATTGAAAACAGAAGTGTAAAGTGATATAAACATAAATATATATTTAATTAAGACAATTTGTCCTGCCAAGCGACCAAAAGTCCTGTGTTTTCTCACTTTTTTTCATTTCCAAACAGTTTGATAACAATGCCCAGGAGCCAAAAATGATTCATTTGATGTGCAGGTCTGTCTCCTGACGCAGATCTTCGTGAGAAGCCTCTGTTTGGACTTTGCACTGGAATACTTTTAACTATACTTTATTAATGAAATAGATTTTTTTTTCTGTTTATGGTGGGGATTTCAATTGGAAAAATGCCCCCGCCCCCTCTTTGTTGACTAGAGATGGTGTGGCCCACAGGGATTGCCCTGTGATGTTCAGCAGGTTCTTCACCTGTGCCTTAACCCTTCTGATCAGGAGCCTTTGAAGTGCCCACCCCCGTGTGCCCCCCAATGCCATTGTTACCTCTGTTTGTTTTGGACTGTCCCCCCAGCAAAGAGGTGCGTGTGTGCGTGAATTGGGAGGCGGAGATGGTGATGTGTACACACTACCGTCTCAGAGCCTAGTAACTCCGTGAAACGGGCTGCGTGGGGGCAGGGGGTCCATTTTGGGGCAGGGGGGCTACGTGCAACGAAAATGTCACACGGCGTGCGTCCCCATCTTCGAATGTCCTAACAATTTTTAGTAGCAATACACAGAAATTTAAACAGCCACAGTTGCAATTCACCCAGATGTATAAATAACCTGCACAAGATTCTATAAGATAATTTTCGGGTTATTAAATATTTTTACTCCATTTAACAAACCCATTTAACATCGATTTCTTTGCGAGCTGTTTAGAAAATCTAACCTCTCCAAACTTTCTCAGTCACTTTTTCAACCACTGTTTCGAAGGTGCCACTCCATTTAAGCACCTCAGAGGTGAATGCGTATTTAATCTCTCGCGACTGTTTGCAAATGTATCACCCTCGCGGGTCTTCAGCTAAAAATACCCCTTTAATCTTTAATTAACGCGACGTTTAATCTTTGCTTTCGGTTGAGGGAGGGCGAGGTAGTCCTATTCGGTATGAATGAACAAGAGCATAAATTAGAATAGATAGATAGATAGATAGATAGATAGATAGATAGATAGATAGATAGACTGATGCCGAAGGAAATCAAACGTAATACAGAGAATATTTTGCAAAACACTCTACGGCCAGCCTTGCTCTGTCATACATGCAGCCGCGTTAATAATGAATAATAAGGTAGCAACGCGGCTCCTGGCAAGCAGAGACCAACAGGTGCGCCGCCGTCCGCGGGCTGGAGCGGCTCCGGGGACAGGGGAGACCTGCGTGGGACGGGGAGGGGGCGAGGCGCCTCTTCAATAACACCAAATTAAACAGCGGCCATAATCTCCCCATCCATCTTCATAATCTATTTCGCCATTTTGATTAATGCTGATATTTATCACGGATTTTAAAAGGCGCGTGCTGTGTGATTTCTTTCCCCCGCGACATCCAGTTTATTTCTCATATTGATGAAGTGATTATAGAGTAAAGTCAATTTAAATAAAAAGGAATATAAAAGACAAGATACTAAGGGAGGGAATACAGGGACGTAATTCCATGAATATAATGGGCAGCCTTCGTAAATTTGTAGCGCCGGTCGGATTCCTTCCTTGCCCGGCGATGCCCATCAGGGTGTCGCCTTTCCACGCGTGGGGGGGCAGAAAGCTCCCAAACATGGTGATCAGGCGGGGTATCCGCAAACTTTTTAGCACCTTTGCCGAGAGAGACCCTCCTACCCCGACTGCTATTGGTCGCCCGTTTGCTTAAAGCACCTCGACTCTTTCAATCTGACAGTAAGGAAAAGGGAAGCGCGTGTCCCGAACCTCGCTTTGTACCTCTATACACTGATTTTTTACATTTTTATTACTTCAGGCATGATCTGATTTCATTTAGATCGCAGTCGCGTCCATCTGTTGTATTAAGTCGGTCGTTTTCGCTAATTTACAGTATTGTGCTACTGCATTTCCATGCCGTTATAGTATTTTTTGGCACTTGGAAAGTTTTGGAGAGGAGGGTTTGGCGGGGCGAACAGAGATGAGCAGCCCCGATGCTGGGTATGCGAGCGACGACCAGACGCAGGCACGGTGCGCCATGTCCATGATCATCGGACACTGTCAGTGGACGGAGCCCCTGAGTCCCATGGCCGAGGGGAAGATAAAGAGCGAGCCGGGCTCCGGGAGCCAGAGCCGCGGGAAGGGCGAGCCGCGCATCCGGCGCCCTATGAACGCCTTCATGGTTTGGGCGAAGGACGAGCGCAAGAGGCTGGCGCAGCAGAACCCGGACCTGCACAACGCGGAACTCAGCAAAATGCTGGGTGAGCCATCCGTCAAATACATTAAATGACTAATTAAATAGTAATTCAAGGCGCCGCAATTAAATCATAAATCATGTAAATCAAAAACTGCACAAATGTATTTTTTTGGGCTGTTATGTAAGCTTTTTGGCATTCGTTAAATAAAATTGTGCCTGACCCGGAGATTAATTTTACCTAGAAGCTAAGCAATTATTAAATGAATACCTCCGGAGTAACGTAAGCCAGCCCGGTGCCTAGCGACGACGGCGAAAATAAATTAAAACCACTTTGAAAATTGATCAATAAAGTCGGATATGGACGAGTTTAAGGGAATTCTCTAAACTTAAAAAGCGCCTGGTGGATGCTTTGTGGGAAATGGGATTTGGTTAAAAATGTAGAATTATGGACACGCTTTTTGGAAGTAATTTGTTAAAACGATGTTTAATATATAAAAAACAAATTTAATATATAAAAAACAAATTTCTTAACATAAAGTAATGTCTGTAATGGCCGTAAAACAGAAAGTGATGTATGTAACGAATTTTTCTTTGGGGTAACGCGGGTTGTAGAGATTTATTCCTGTTCTAACGAGGAATCCCTCCCCCCGCAGGAAAATCCTGGAAAGCCTTGCCCGTATCAGAGAAGCGCCCGTTCGTGGAGGAGGCCGAGCGGCTGAGGGTGCAGCACATGCAGGACCACCCCAACTACAAGTACCGGCCCCGTCGGAGGAAGCAGGTCAAGCGGGTCAAGCGGCTGGACTCGGGCTTCCTGCACGGCATCCCGGAGCATGCAGACCGTGGCGGTGCCGACGGCCGAGTCTGCAGCGACGCCATCCCCGGCGTCAACTTCCACAAGCACGGCGGCTACCAGCTCCCACCAGGGGGGCCGTACCACCATGAGGTCCCGGCCATGGGGGGGCACTACGAGCCATACAACCTACCCACGCCCGACACCTCACCCCTGGATGCTGTGGAGGGCGACTCGATCTTTTTTTCTCAGAATTCCCAGGAAGACTGCCATTCTGTATATCCATACCACCCACAAGCCCCTGAATACCCTCCCCAGGATCCACATGGGGGCGCTCTTCTCCACAGACACCTCCCCCCCGTAGAGCAGGCATCCATGGCGGCTCCGGGGGCCTCCCTATCCGGCTTCCCGGGCTGCCCAAACCCGCTGGCCCTCTACTACTCTCACTGCAGCCCTGTTCATGCCAAGAGGCCCCCAGGCCAGCATGCCGGACAGTTGTCCCCGCCCCCTGACGGGCACCCCCCCGAGGCCATGGAGCCCATTGGGCAGCAGGATCTCCTCGGAGATGTGGACCGGAGCGAGTTTGAACAGTACCTGAACTCCTCCGCCCGGCAGGAGCTGTCTGGCTTGCCATTTATGGGCCATGACACCAATATGGCCGCCTCAGACAACCTCATCTCCTCCGTCCTCTCCGACGCCAGCACGGCAGTCTATTATTGTAATTACAACAATGTGTAATGCTCTGGCCTTGACGCATCTCCCATTGAGGGAAAATGGTGGGGAAACGAGGGAGGGGGGCTTCCCAGGACCATCAATCGGACTTCACAAAGTGACGATGTTTATAAGATGATTCTTTTTCTTTATGCCAAGGGATGAAGGATGATGTAGTGTCCCTCGTTCTGACTGTACAAGCCTCATGATACTGGAATTAAGAGCAATAACGTTTATTAGTGAACAGGCTGCATATTTCATTTTTAATTGTCCTTATTCTGAGATGTCCTCAAATTGTAAATAGCTCATGCGGAGAAAAACGACATGTAAAGTTTAATATTTTAAAGTGTATGTATAGCTGTTTTATACTTTTGCACTTTTTTGGAAAAAAAATAAACCTAAATGAAATGTGTCTCGATCTAACTCTCGAAAGTTTATCTTTGGATTAATTAAAGTTCTTTTCTTATTTTTTTGCTTGGTTATAAAATTATACACGTCTTTTTTTCCTCTCTAAAATGTTTAACTTTGCACTATTCCGATGATTTGGCACCTACAGCTGTGAGTCTGAGACACTTATGTTTCATGTTGAATAAATAATAGTGAAGCGTAAATATTCCTAGTAATTTATAGTCAGGAAAACCTTGTCATGGATCGTTTAATATAATAATGTGAATTATTTTATTTATAGGAAATAGCAAACAAATATAAAATAATCCTTTTATAGTAGAATCATATTTATATAATTTAGTTTTGTAAAATTTAAAAGTAGTCTATTGCTTGTCTGATAAAAAATAATTCAAATAATTTAATCTAATATATGCACATGGGTCTACTTTGTTCAGCAAAGCAAAAATGAGATTTCAGGCATTTAGAAAAGTGCAGAATGCCGATGCAGAAATCTTTATAACTGAATGAGGAATTAAAGCCATGTCCACTTTTCAGGAGCTTTTCAATCGCGGTATTAAGAGTGTAGTGAATAGAGTGTGGCTCAGTGGGATCCTGTGGTCAGAAGGTTGCTAGTTCAAATCCTGTGGTCGGCAGAGTGATTTCACCACTGAAATGGTGTGTTTGAGGGGGCTGGGGCTGCCTGATCACCAAGCTATTTAATGTGAGCCTGAAAGGTCCTCAGTGCCGCGTTTTTAAACCTTTGATCACCTGCCCCTCCAAGGTCGCTGCGCAGCCCGGCCGCTGGGTCCCTGATCCACGCTCTTCACCCCCAGTTGCTCCAGGCACTGCCCGATCCTGCTTTCTCAAAAACGAACGTCGTTTCGGATAAAAGTGCCTGCTAAATAAACATGTTAAAATCATAGGTGAGACAGCCGCTATTTGCCACGGCCAGTTTGCTGAGAGCAATCATCTTCTGTCTCCCCAACATGTAAATGTAAGGGGACAAAAACCACCATATCCAATACAAGGTTTGGGAGGTTTCCCAGCCCTAGGCTGATATCACCTGCACTGCTTGGGCAGCGTGATGTTCTGGCTTCCCCTAGTTTTTGTCGCTTTATCACATTTGAGCGATGGGACAAAACCCAGTTACCTGCTGTTTCTGTCCCCCCACTGACTGTCCTGTCCAAAGCAGAGCGACAAAGCCCTACAGTCTCTCAGGGACTGCTTTAGCATTAGACGTCTTTTTAGGCAGATCCGTATTTTAACTTACTGTAAAAAAATCCCAGGCTTTTCCCTGCCCGTGACCTCGGCATATTCAGAAAGCGGAATTCACTATTGTCACTGTGTGATTGTACATACAATGGAAAAGTGTTCAGCTCATTCCTACAGCAGCATCGGTATGCAAAGATTCAATTCCATTCAACTCAATTCATTTTATATAGCGCCTTTGACAACAGTCAGCTCAGGACACTTGAGACTGTGTGACAACCTATTGCTACATTGTTTATACAAAATGGTGTATGAACCAGGGAAAAAAGGAAAGAAAGAATGATAAAAAATAATGGAGAAGTGGAATACCAACAACTGCAAAGACAGATGCCAAAGGACAGTTATGGAAACAATAAATAACATATGACTCAATAAACAGCACAGTCTACTTCCATCAATCTATCCATCCATCCATCCATCCATCCATCCATCCATCAGTCTATTAGTCCATCCATTCATCGATCTATAGATCCATCCATCCATCCATACTGCTTGTCCTATGCAGGGTCATAGGGGTCTATCCTGGAAGCTATGGGAGCAAAGACTTTAGAAAATGTAAAATAACACTTCAAATGTCACAAGAATTTATCATTGAAAACAAAGGGCTCTGTGGGCTAATGGCACTTTTCCACTGCCACCAGGAACCGAGCCGTACCCGACCCATATCATGAACTGACGGTTTTCCATTGTAAAGTATGAGTTGATCCTGAACTGTACCCTCCGCTGTGACCCCCAAGATATGGAGGGCTAGATGGGTTTGAAGAGAAGAATTCCAGTGTGCAAATGTGCAAATGAAGGATTTATCGTTATGTAGAAAATTTACATTTGAATATTGACATATTATAAAAAAAAATGAGATTCAGAAACTGAAATGTTTGTCAAAAAAATAAGTACTGTGACATACAGCTCCTCTGCTTCATCCTCACAGGCCACCAAGACCCTAGGGCCCCCATCGCTACTCAGGAATCTCCGGGGTCAGGCCGTGATACACATAGCGAGAACCCCCCCCCGCCCCATGGGAGGAAACATCTGTGAGTGTGAAATGCGCACCCACCGTCGATGAAGATGATTCCTCCGCTAAGACTCGTCGTAATCAATCATAGACGGCCGAAAATAAGTTTCAGGACGAACCGGCACACAAATATAGATCAGGCCTGTCAGGCCCATTTTAGCCTGTGGGTTTATTCCTCCGAGAGGAAGCTGGAGGGACCCATTTCTGTCAGGATCGCGACCTCGACCCCCTCCCACTCCTTTTTTTAGTTCTTCAGAGGAAACGTTCCAGAAACATCTTTGTCTACGTCCCCCCCCCCCGATGTGTAATGCTCAGGATCCTCCCAGGATGATCCTTCCCGCCGTCGCCACTGACCTGGGCTCGCATTCTCATGACACCGTCACAAGACAAATCAACCTCGCAAAAAAAATCATGTCCCTAGGCAACCGAACCCGTTAGGACTGGAGTGTTGGATGGTAGTGGAGTTGTGTAACTCATAAATATATTTTTGAAAAGCATTCAGTTTTCATTTCTTATGAAAAATTTACTGATACTCCTCTAATAAACTCAATCAAAAAAACTAAATCAATAAAACTAAATTTAAGTTTAAAAATACAAACAGTCCCCAACAGTCCCCAAGCCTCGTGCCCTGTACTGACTGAGATAAGCTGTAGGCCCTTCTGCAACCCCGACTCTGCTGGATGGATGGATGGATGGATACAAATAAATAAAATATTTAAAGTTCACCGAGAAGGTGACTTCAGCTGGATCCAACCAGTGTAGAAGCCCAATATCTAAAATGCATCTTCCACAATCCCCAACCTTCGAGGGAGACCAAGTCGGAATGCTATCTGGAGGCTGGGAAGATAATCCGTGAGACACACACCTGGCAGGTAAACTCGCTCCCACCTCAGGGGCCCGGAAAGGGGCTCAGTCTGCAGGAATCTGGGGGATTTGGATAGATTCTGTTGGGACAGTAAACGGGTGGATAAGCAGCTGAAATCCTGGGCCGGCCACCGGGACCAGCTAATGCTGACTGATCAGGGGAGGGGCTGGCAAATCCTGGGGGCGGGGGAGGGGGTCAGGCAGGGTCCCAGCAGTTGAGCATCTTATCAGGGCACGACGGCGATCTTATCTGTCCTAGGCTAATTGACCTGAGGAAATCACCTGGGAGCAAATTTGCAAGTCTT
>JAODKC010000343.1:0-13681 GCA_026777985.1 Mormyrops attenuatus
TTCTATTGATGATAGGACCTTTCTGAAACAATCTCGGACCATGAAATAGGAAGGCAATTCACTTATAGCTCAGTAGCTAAATCAGTATTTTTTCCGCACTGCGAATATAACACTTTCCTTGGGTTTCACGTGTTTGCTGTTTGTGGGCGTATACTCCGTGTTCTCGGACCACTTCTGATTGGTGAGCATGACTGGCACGTGAGAAGCACGGCGCTTCTGATTGGTGAGAATGACTGTCACAAAGGGAGCACGGATTTGTAAAACTATTCTTGCCACAGTTTTAAACCCTGGGTGCGACGTGCTGTATAATGTATGTCCTAAATCGCAGACTTTGCGACTTGCTAATCGCGTTGTTTCAAATCGCTATTTCGATTTGAAATCGATAAATCGTGCAGCACTAGTAGGCAGCAGTTAAGGGTTTAGCAGTGAAGTCATTCTACAAGATTTGAATCCGCAACCTCCCAGTCCTAACCACAGAGTCCTAACCCGCTTGGACACACGTCATACCAAGTGAAATTTGGGAGGGTGAACAAAGGACATCCCTGAACAAACAGATAAGAGGCGTAAACATTTTTATTAGGCATGTAAATCGTAAGCTTTGCTATGATATGATTCAATCTCGATTTTGCAAGGTAGCAATTCGATATCTTGCGATATCTGACATGTTACTGCAACTGGATCCAGTAATAAATGATATATGTTTTCAATACAGTGACACAGTAATACAGAGTATATTGAAAAAAATAACTATACGTCTCAAAAACAAAAAAAAAATGTACACAAGATATATTCTGTATTGTATTTAAATGGATAGATAGATGTATAGTAAAATCTGGGACAAATCGCTAAATAGTTTAGATAGATAGTTTATTGAATGTGCTGTGTAGAGGGTGGCTGACATTGTCCATGACAGACAGCAATCAGTCATTCAGAGTCAGTCAGAGTCCTTTTTCTGCCACTGACATGAGAAGATCCAGCTCCATGCCGACCACATGGCCACCTCTCCTCCAGAGAGTGGAGGCGTGGCCTCTCGGCTAATTTGGTACACACCTGATGGTATTTATTGCCAGTCTGTATGTATGGCATCCGGATATTTTAAAAGATGGAGAAAATTAAACGCTGAAGTGGATGCCTTAACAGCATTTAATTGTAGTGAAAGTAGAGTAGAGATAAGCAGGCCCGTCCCATGTCAGTCTGTCGAAACACAAGAGAACGTTCAGTTATTAGAGTGTTCCTCCTTTATCGAGAGTCCATTTAAAGATCCATCATTGGAACTTGACTATACTTTACAAGGTACTGTTGAATGAAGTTCAACCAGTTCAGATTCGGATGAAGATTTTGACCTTATAGGAGATCTTTCAGCCTGGTCTATAAAACACAGATGTAGCAGAGAAGCCCAAACAAAAGCCTTGATGACAATATTATAGAACTTTTCTTCTAACTTTAGTCCATGCTGTATTAGATGTGACAATTCAGTGAGAAAATCTTCAAGAAAGTCATCAACTGGTTCAGGTTTTGAATTACCACAATACAATGCAACAATAAAATGTTTCGAATACTCAGTCGTACACAATATAGGCCAAAACTGTGTCTTTGTAGATTTAAATAATGGAATACCATCAACATTTAATAACAAAGATAGATTATCTACATGTTCAGGTAATGCGGACTGCCGATTTAATGTTTTAAGGCCCTTTTCAATGCCAAAAAATTTGTACTGTCTACCACATTTATCATCAACTGATACAGATTTTGGTTTACCTTGTAAAGTACAAGAGTCCTTTGGAACAATTTGACCATGTCACTTTAGTATGTACAACAACTAATTTACGGATGCTCCTGTGTGAGTGCACCAAACTTAAAGTTTGATTATTGATTAACATTGATTATTTATTTAACTCAAAGTTCAAGCACACCTCAAGCAAAGCAAGGGAACAGTGAGTTAACGTATATAATATTTGGCGGCTTGTAGTTGATTGCATCCAGTGATGTAATATTTTATGCATTGTATTTTACACTAAAAGCAACTGTTGTTTGTAGGAGATGATCTTTCACCTGATTCTAGGGAGGAATTACAAATCAGGGAACATTTCAGGTGTTTACACAATCATGTTGAAAGAGTTTTTGCTTTGTAATCAATTTTTAACTGCTATGCATTTACAGTGTATTTGACAGTATTGTAGAATATATGTTGAAATTTTTGCATTTAAATTGCGATTTTATAAATGTTCAGTATTTGAATGTGTCAATCTGAGAAGAAAAATTCTGTCATTTGCAGGAGAGGTGAATCCACTTGCCAGTCCCAGGAGCACTAGTGAATTAGTCAAACAGTCAGGAGCTGAGTCTTTAAGTGCTTTTCCAATGGCATCAGACGGTAAGTTGTAAAAGCATTAAGCCATTTATTCAGAAAAAAATCAGTAAGGGACTAATATTAATTGAAATATATGCTGTGTGTTTACAGAATGGTGAAGTCACTTTTTATTTTAAAAATTAGTATTTGCAAAGTGTTTCCATCAATAAAGATTAGAGTGCCACAGCTAGGGCTGGGCGATATGGCCTAAAATGGCAATATTTTAAGCTATATCACGATACACAATATATATCGATATAGTCTCTTTCTGGCAGAGAACTACATTTCCCAGAATCACCACGTATGAATTGGTTTTTGCGCGTGATGGTGTTCCACATGAGAGTCTTGCAAAGTGGAGTGCTTGCAAAAACGCTCCAGTTTAGTGAAATCTTTCCCTTTATTACATGCAAAGCTCGTGTTTTAGCTAATAAATAACAACCACCAGACTTCTACTCACAATAAAGCTGTCTACTTGATATTTTCAGCATTAATGCGATAGACGCGTGTCTGGAATTATTGTGCCGCGGTTTACATCGCGAAGAATGTCATTTATGCTTTTTTACGCATTTACCTCTGTTTCTTTGGAAACAGAAAGTCGTTCACCAAGTCGTTCACGTCCATCTCCAATTAATGTCTCTGAAATGGCGTGGATACTCTCTCTGCACGTTTGCTTCCCTCCGCTTCTGCTACAAAACACATGTGCTAGGAGAGTGTTTTGGATGGGCCGTGTGCACAGTAGGAGCGGGGCGAAGGTGTGTGTGTGTGAATGAGAGGGACAGAGAGACTCTACTCCTTGAGATCTTGAGGCCCCTGCCTGCAGGACTTACGAGAGAAGCGGTGGGTGTTCACAGCAGAGAGGGAGGTGGCACAGGGTGACGTTGTGCGTGGGGTGGAGGTTGGGGTTTGTTGTCTTTACAGCGGGAGAGAGGTGGGGCAGGGGGATGTTGTGCGAGAGGCAAGTGGGGAGAAGAGGAAGGCAAACTGGTGTCCCATTTTAAGGCATCATAGACTTTATCGATGTACACGATATTATCTCATCCTATAAAAATATATCCATATATCATATTTATTAAACATCAAGATATCGCCCAGCCCTAGCCGCAGGTTTTCAGAGTAATATTTCAGTTTGTGTAATGATGTAGTAACTGCTGCTGTTAGTGAGTCGCCACAGCGGATCGTCTCTCTCCTTTTCCTGCTGTCTTCTGCCTTTTTCAAATATTACCTATATATTAACGATATATTATTCATTGCGCTTATTATATTTATGTATTATATTTAACTTCTAGGTATAGCCTAGTTGTGCTTTTGCATTTTAGAGGATTTCATTTGTAAATGGAAAGTAAAGGAAGCTGCAGTGATGATCAAGCTGTTGGGTCCAATTGAAATTAAAATGATCCTCATTTAAATATGATTAAGGTCATTGCGACAAAAATAGTACAACATCTAAAGTTTATTATGATTTTTATGATTTTTTTTTCTTCAAAGGTTTCTGAAGCGATCCTTTCATTTTCAATGAAATAAGGGATTTCATCGAAGAGCTTGAAAACTACACTGCTCGAGTAAATAATGTTCCCCAGATAAGAGACATAGGAGCGTTTGAAATGCAAGAGGAGCTCTTCAGAACCGACCCCGCAGCCAGAGCTAATGCGGTGAGTTTAGAAGTTGCAGAATTTGAAAATTTTAAGCAAGAAACAATCTTTCCAGCATTAGACCTAAAGATTAAAGAGTTTTTATGCAGGATCTTTCGGTTAACTGCAGCTCCACTTAATGTTATACTGGACATTATTACTCCAATGAGCTTACATTTTGCACATTAGAATTATATAGTACCTTTTTTTGTCCAGTTCCTTGTCAAAATGTGCCTTTTGTTTCAGGTTAATCAACTGGCAAATTGTGAAGACACAGTAAGGCACATTACAAGGAGAATAATGAGCAGGTATGCATGTATAATGATGTGACGGTTTACTTTGATAGTAGCTAGTTGCACAGTGGTGCAGTCGTTAGTGCTGCCGCCTCGCAGTGACGTCCTGGGTAGGATTCCCGGATCGGCCGTAGGGCTTTTCTGTTTGGAGTTTGCATGCTCTCCCTGTGTTCACATGGGTTTCCGCTGAGGAATACAGTGTCCTCCCACAGTCCAAAGGGCTGCAATGTAGGTTAATTGGCAACTCTAAATTGGCCCCATGAGGTGTGAGCGTGTGTGCCCTGCGGTGCGTTGGTGCCCGCCCAGGGTTGGTCCCCGCCTTGCGCCCGTAGTTCCCGGGATAGGCTCCGGTCCCCCCCGCTACACCATCTGGGATTGAGCGGTTCGGATAATGAATAGCTAGTTGCCACCCTGCCAGATTTAAGTACCTAAGCATAAAGTGTCTTTTGCTAAAACAATTTTCTTTCATTATTGTTTATGTATTTAAATTGTAATGTTTGTCCTATAGCATGATCGCTTAGGGCTGGGACGATTATTTGATGTATTCGACAACATTGATTATAAACATTCTTCAACATGGAATTTTAGTGTTGATGTGTTGTCTAAATGTTTTGTAACTGCAATGTTCTACAAGCTACATGATAAGCTCAAGGTATTGTAAGGAAATGTACTTTATCCCTTTGGGGCTTGCTTTAGGTGACAATGTAAAATTGCTGCATGTCCGCCCCACTCCTCACAAGGCGACATGGTTGTGTTTACCAGCAGAACTATGGAGCCTCTGGATAAACATGTGGCAGAAAAGCTCACACACAGTCAAGTTTGGGAATCACTTTATTTTCCCCTTCTCCACCTAAGCTGTGGGAATGTTTGTCTACTAACGGCTATAGGGCTGGGTACTGAAACCCGGTACTAAATGGGCCCCAAGGCTAAATTTTAAAGACCGGAGTATTGATAAGCTCTGACATTAATGGTATTGTTTTTTAGGTACTGGAGAAATTAATAAATCAGATTTTTAGTTTCTGCCTAAAAGTAATATTTCTTAATTTATCTGACCAGCCCCCTGATTAAGACATTAATCTAGAGCGTTCTCTCGCGTGCGTGATGGGGAAACGCTTGCACGCGCAGACACCGTATGCGGAAAGTTGAGTTCTGCTTATGGCTGTATGAGTAATTTCAAATTTGCTATTATTCATGTGGTTTATGTTAATTTTAAAATTCTTTTTGAGTTTGGAAAGTGGTTTGTTAAGGAATAATACTCTAATGCTCAGTGCAATGTTTAAGAAATGTTTTAATAAATATTGAAATGTTAATGAGAGATTTTTTTGTGCATGGGAGAGGTGAATTACCAATAATTATTTTCTCTTTAAATTATCAATAAATGTATTATTAGATTCATTATTAGTAAGCATTTACTAATAAAATGTTTACTTTGCAGATTGTTGAGCAATCGCGTCTTGGAGGAGTTTAGTTTTAGAGGAAGGGGTGAAAGGAGGAATTTCTCAGCAACTGAGATCTATTCAGTGCTAAGAGGTATTCATTCATTTGTGTGTGAGTGAGGGTGTGTGTGATCTCTGCCTCATCTAATTTATGACATTAGTCTCCATTGTATTGCTCAGCACCATGGATCAACAAATTAACAGTAAAATGTTTTAGGGTCAGGCAATCACAGTCAGTGTTTACATGCAGTTTAGCCGAGCTGCGGTTATGGTTCAGTTAGGCCGTTTAACTGGAATACTGTACTTCACCCAGTATACAACCACAAGAGGTCAATTGTTTTTATTGTCTAAAGTATGTCGACTTTACTACCATAGGTGGTGATGTACAGTTATAGCTCTTTTCAGCTTGTTAGTATTGAACATTTTTTCCACTAGGCCTACTATGTTACAGACCAAAACAACTGACAAACAACTTAGTTAGGGCACACTAGCAAATTGTCTTTGAATTGGGCAACTTCATATCACTTTACATTTTCTTCTTCTGTGTACTGTTTGTTACTTCCGGGTAAGAAATGTGGCATGTGCAGTGTCTAGTTCAGTTTGGGTTCAATCGAACATATACATGCAGAGCTAAATCCATTCGAAACCACATTATCTGGGTAGTCCAACTGAGTGATTTAATGTGATTTCAGTTGGATTAACATGTTACATGTGTTTTAAAAGACCAGTTGGAGTTGGACTATCACTAATTAAAATTTTCTTTGTCATGTAAACGTATTGACTCTGCACTTCAGCTGATGTTAATGTATGTTTTAATGTATCATTAAACTGCAAAATGCATAAGAACTACCACATTAATGCAAGTGAATATAATGGTCTTAGCACTTCAAATGCTCAGTGCCAAAATGTTGTCAATTTATAAAAGCATATAGATGATGTATAACTTTACATCTTTGTGTCAGTGTCTTTCAGAATGAGACAACTTTATCATCCCGAGGGGAAAAGCTTAAAATTGTAACTGTATTTGTCTACTTTGAAAAAGGTATGGATTTCTGTAATAATTTTGTGTTAATTTCAGAGGCCATCATCATGGCATCCAGAGCACCAGAGAGAGAAGTGGAACGTGTCGTGGAAAAGTACTTTAATAACTCTCGACACAGAAAAGATCACTGACAAAATGCACCAAATTAGGAAAAACGCAGGTGTCTTTGATACAGCATATGTTGAATTAAATCTTAATTCTTGTTCATGTTGGTTGTTTGGAAGGAGATTTAATTTTTTTGGCAGTGTTAGTGGTACTAATTAAGCTGAGTCACAAATGATTATTAAAAGAACTTTAATTGTTACTAATGGGTGATTTCCCCCCTCCCCCACTTGATATGTTTATAGGGGTTAGGACACTGTCAAATTTGTATGCTCATGCAGCAGTGCTCTGATGTTAAATAATTTAAATACACAGAAAACAGAGTTTGAGCTTCAGCTAAGTACAGCAACTCTAAGCTCCTCTTAGTGCATGTAAGTGAGAGATGGTGTCAGTGAGAGATGGTGTAAGAGAGAGATGGTCAGTGAGAGATGGTGTCCTGCACCAGACTGGCGTCCCACCTGGAATATCTCCTGCCTGATGCTCAACTTACAGTTCTTGGATCACCATGCTGCTTTTTATCTATACATCAAAACTTTCAACTATTCAACTGCCTTACTGTTTAGGATCGCGGTTATGGACGCTTCATGTTTACCTGGGATGCTCAAAATGTGTGTGTGTGTGGCGGGGGAATCAGGGGACAAATACAGTGAATTCATTCAGTTCTGCTTCTTCTCTTCACCACAGCAAACGTTGAACTCAAATGAATTTCAGATTCCTAATGCAACTACAATTAACATAAATTGAAATGTCACTTTAAATGTGCTTCACAGAGGCCTGGCCAAGCAAACAGCTTAACACTGATAGTGACAAATTCTAATATTTCATACCTGAATGGGTTTTTGCCAGCAAATGCACTGTGCAGGAATTCATCTTAATCACCACAGATTAATATACATAAGGTAGCGAACAGCGCCGACTATTGGCAGAAAAAAATATATTAAGTATGAATTGAACGAGTCGAAACATAAGAATAAGTGATATTATGAATAGTGCTGTTCGAAGCCCATGTGGACCGCCGGTGCCAACACTTCACCCCCGCCCTTCACCATCCAATTTCAATCTGTCTCTGTGCCTCTACATGTCACCTGGCTCCCTGTGTCGCTAATTGGTCTCCAGGTCATTTATTCATCAGTTCGCCAAAGACTCAGTTCACCAATTACTTCGTGCTGGTTCAAACACCATAATTTCCACAATATGTGCAATAGTACACATTGTGTGTGTGCTCGTGTGTTCTACATACATGTTTCCACTGGAGGAGCTGATTTAATCTCATTGTACATGTGTATAGTGACAATAAAAGGCATTCATTCATTCATAAAAGTGATGAACGTCCGTCTTTGTGAAATTCTGATTTTATTATTGAACCTTTAATGTTGCGTTTAATAATCAGATCACATTCAACGGGCCATCGTTAAAAGCAACACGGCCTGAAGATTTGAACCTGGACATTATTTAGAGATATTAATTAACTGGAAAAGGTGACGTATCACTGCAGTTTAAGATGAAAGCTGGTGCGGAAGCAGGCGATTTCCTGCGTGCCGCTGGAAACGGTAATCTGGGCTTCATATTCTCCGTTAGCGAGGAACGACGGGACCTCAACGTCGGTGATGTTCAAGACTTTGGGCGGCAGGTGAAGCACCACCTGGAGAAGTAAGGGACAGGCTGTTAGACGGCTGTGTCATGCTCATTACAGAAAGAACTGTTCCTATCAGTCCTCTATCATGTCTCATATGTCTGTCCTGTGTTTTTATGTAATTAATGTTCTCTATAGCCCCCCACCCCTCATCTCAGGGACCCAGAAAAGAGCCCAGGGGGAGTGATTCTCTGTAAGCCAGGACACCAAAATGTGAAGTCTACATTTACGACATCTTAACAGGCAGCCTTGTTGTTTCTGCGGCCCCATTCAAAAAGTAACTGCGCCCCCCCAGCACATAAGTTTCAAAAACTAAATAAATAGCTCGCGAGGGGAGTCAGAAGACTGTAACTAGCCTGCTGCTGAGCAATAACACGCTGCCTGAATAAGGATCTCCTAAATAAGGAAAGCGCTTATTTTATATTTGGTGTAGTGACTGTTTATGCCCAGCAGGGGGCCACAAATCCCAACCTCCGCTGCCGGAGAACATTCAGCCACGGAAAGAATTAAGCAAGTTAAGAAACAAGTGGTTCTTCTCGAGCTGACTGTGCCATGGGAGGAGAGGATGGAGGAGACCCATGAGAGAAAGCTTGGGAAGTACCAGGCCCTCATCCACGAATGTCAACAAGGGGGATGGCGGGCTTGGAACTTGCCAGTAGAGGTAGGCTGCTGAGGATTCCCCGGGCAGTCTCTCTGGACTGCCCTGTCCAGGCTTGGTATCAGGGGTCCCAACAGAAGACGACTAGTGACAAACATCACTAAACGAGCTGAGACCGCATTTAGGTGGCTGTGGCTAAAGCGCTGTGAGCACTGGAATAACCCACCAAGCAGAGAGGGATCACCTTGAGCAGTGGTGGTGGAGCCTGAGGGGCCGAGGGGGCTACCCCAGGATGCTGGGGTTAGCTGTCAAGCCCTCTGGAGGTGTTGTGGGTTAATTGATGAAACACTGGTGAAGGGGGGTACCCACCTGATGACCCAAAGAAAACACCAAAAAGGCCCACACCACAAGCTCTGTCAAGCGAGTGTTGGCCATCATCCTCAAGAAAGTGGCTGGATTCCCGTCCAGCCGTTGGGGTGAGAGTGATGTAACCATCCTACAGTATAACAGACAGAGACCACTCCATGTTTTTAAACGAATCTGCATTTGGAAATCCTGGTTTAATCCTGCTTCCGCTGGCAGAAGGCTACACTGAGCAGCAGGTTGCTTCCAGGTTCAAAATTTCTAAGACAGCAGTACAGAAGAATATAGTGAAGCAGGAGACACTGAGAACAACCAGAAACCAGACAGAAGCGACATTCTGATACCTGTCAGAGATGACTGTCAACTTATCTGACAGTTTCTCATGAATCGGAGGATGACATCAAGGGACCTTCAAAATAATGGGAAACATTAAGTGCAGGTGTGACGTGCACTGCCAGGACAGTTCGTGCGATAGTTCCGATGTTCAGGTGTGTAAAACTGACACTGAGGTGATGTTCAAGCCATTTACTGTGGATGGGTTTTTATCTCTCCGAAGCTACGACTTCTCATAGCCAACCTTTCACTTTGCCATGTTGTTAACATCAGCCCAACGTTTTATTACAGAATACTAACCTCTGTGTTTGAAGATGTGCTATTTAAATAAACCTGCCTTTCCTTCCCTATAATACACTTAGTTTACTGCCACTGCAGCAATTTGGGTTTCCAGCTCCTCCTAGTGGTCAGGCATCAATACTGATGTTCCAGTATTGAATTCAATGTCTTTTTATTTCGTTCATTTATAAAACATATTCTGAATGTTTGTGCACAGCGAGCTGGAAAAAAGTGAAGGGGGGCAGATTTGCCCATCTCCGGTCTACATAAAACTACACAGAAATCCTTGTTCACTTTTTGTGCCAAAATTAAAATTTGCCCATATCTTAGCAGTAATGGAAAAGTAGACAAATAGTACATAAACTTGTTGTTGTGATTTCACACTCCATCATAAAGCTAAAAGAAGCAGAAAGAACTGTCAGTTGATGGAAAAAAGTAAAAAAACAATAAACCCTTCAACTTACAGGAAAGTTTGGGGGCTGGTGGCAGGTTTGGCACTCCAGACCCCAGAAAAAGCTCACACTGGTCCATTCGGACTAGTGTGGTGCTGAGGTATCACCCACTGCATGGCTGCACTCAGGATCTCATCCCTGAGGTGATTCGTGGTGGGTGGGCAATGTGCTGTAATTAGTGCGCACCCCTTACCTCTCTCCATTACTATAAACTCTTTTTATTAGAAACAAAACAAATAAATAGAGGAACATATCCTTATTTTGTTTGCTCCCAGTCTCATATGAGATCTTCCATAGGTTTGCAAAGAGACGGGTCTAAGAACGGAAAAATGTTCATTATAAATGCTCATTAAAGTGTCATTATCATGAAGGACAAGTGACTGGAAGGTTTAGGCTGCTGAAAAAACTCAGGATTGATAAACCTTCAGGAAAGGAAGGTATCACTGCACACACTCATTTTGTTCTCAAATGTGCAAAAATTATAGTTGTATCACAATAAGAAGCCAACTGGTCATAGTCAGGTTATTTTTTATGATCTGTCTTGTTACTGATTTGTTGTTGATTTGATTATACAACATATGTAGACTACAGGAGAATTTACTCAGGCTAGATGTATCTTTTCATTACAGTTATGGAGAGAAAATCCTCTCTGAATTAGCACCTTTGTGAAGAATTGGGCTGGTTCCTCGCTGAAATGTGTTCTTTTTGAAAGGTTTTCATTATCTCAAAGTTCTTTTTGACTACGACTGGTGACTAGAATCCCACCTGTCTTCTGATCCTGCTGGTTGATTGTTATTTGGATTTAGTATCCTGTACATATTGCTCTGAACTCACCTTTACCTGAATTTCAGCTGTGATTCTTGGATTATAGTTTTTATCTGTTGTCCCAGAGTACAGACCAACAAACCCACAAACTGTCTATGTGGAACTAGAACCCCTTGTCATGAATGAGTATAAATAACAATAACAGCAACCCTGATTGCATCATCCTCCATTAATTATAAAATTAAAACAAAATCTGGTACACAGCAGCCAAATGCACTCTTCATCATTTGTGTTTTTTCTATGAACAGCAGCCACTGACTAAGGGGGGGGGGGGGGGTAGAAGACAACGGACCCTTAAGATGGGACAGGGGTTATTCTGCCCTGCAAGTCCCTCATCTCAGCTAACCGCCATACTTGGGTTTGGTGTTACAGTTCTCCCAAACCTGGAGATGACTTGACTCAAGGGATGAAAGGAATTAGGCTGGTCAGCAGGAACATTACTTCTGGTAACACTAAAGTCTTGCCCAGCTGCCCCACACCGTCCCTATCGATCTCTCGGCTGAGAAGAGTCTATCTTCGGAGGTGAGGGCGGCTCCTGGTTCAACAGTTGGATGTGGAGCCGGTTCCTCTTGGCGTGTCACCTCACTCAGTCTCCAGCGTGAAAGAGCGCGCCATAGCCTCCTGGCGCTGAACAATCGCTGTGGTTGTCCAAGTATTTTCCCCATCAATCTTCAGTCTTCAGTATGTGGTGGAAGCGTTTTGTAGATGACCTGCGGTTGTAGTACTTTTCATAGCACTGTTTTGCTTTGGCATCGTTTCCAGGTTAGGCCACATTGGCCACAGGCTCTTGAAGTAACATGCTGAAAATCAAACTCTGCTGCAAAGTATCTGAACCGTTCAGCTGTGAACTGAGGGCCGCTGTCTGTCATTAGCTCTTCTGGGTTCCAAAACGTGTGAAGATTGTTTTCAGCTTCTGTATGACCGAGTCTGAGTTTCTCTTTGGCAGATCCAAGATCTCGAGCCATCTGGAGAAATAGTCTATAATGATCAGGTAATGATAACCTTTGTACTCATGTCACGGCTACGTCACGTGGGCCAATCGCCACACTAAGGAAAAGGGGCAGTTATAAAGCAAAAATGTTTTAAACCAATATGTAGCCTAATGACGACGGCACACTAGTTAAAACCCCAAATGGACACTTTGCCCCAGTAAACCTTATGAGCCTCGACTACGCTACCTGATGTAAAGATAGGGCACCAGGACCCTTCACTTTGGTTCAGACTGGTTGTGCTGGTATGAGACAGTCCATACACCCCAAACACCTGACGGCTCGTATTTTACCAATTTATTATGCAGAGAATAAAAGTATACACACTTTAAAATGCCAAGGCTAGCTTCTCACACGGGAATAATAATATTATTATGCATAATAATAATAATGATAAAAATCAATAAAAGTCCCTTCAGAGTTCACTATTAAGTCGGTGCCCCCAGGCGATGTCCGTGTGGCAGATGGTCCCTAAGAGCCCATCTCCGTCCGCCCGGGCCTATAATGGCGACACAAAAGCAAGGCAAATGAGCACAGATTCTGCCAGCGGCACGACAGGTTAAAATATTAAACCAAGGGTTCTACCCCGCAATACCCATTTATCCTTTTTCTAAAATCACCTTATAGGGATACCGAGATTGTATCACAGCAAAAACCACGCTACCACACGCTTTCCACCCCCACAGGGCAATTCAATAATTATCACACGAAATGTAATCGAAACACCCGTGCACACTCACTACAACAGCACAGTATCGCGGTATCTACTACAGGGAAAGTTGATATCCCTTTAACTACGTAACCCTAAAACGGAGTCCAACTCGGGCGCCAACTTGATGTATGGATCTGCCCAGGACGAAGGGCTTCCACTTAAGTCAATGCGGGGAGAGTGCCCAGTTACTCCCCCCCCCTCCGGTGTCAAAGCAACTCCCTCTCCGACAGGGCGTCTCGAGGCGTGATCGCTGTGTCTCTCCTCCTCACCCACCGCTGTCCTTCTCACACGGGAGAAAGGTGCCTGTGTCTCCTGTACGTCTCTTCCGGGTCGTCTCGCTCCCGGTCTCCTCACTGCAGGATGTCCTCGCCCAGGATGCCCCGGTTAAACCCGATTTTATGTTATAAACACTGTCACATCGGCGCCGCTGTAGGGCGTATGGGCCGAGTTCTGTTCTCTCAGGTTAAACCTGATTTTGTGCAGTGTTAATTTCGTCAGACGAGACAAGACGAAATGTGTTCGTCAACGACCCTCTTTCCCACAACTAAGACGAGACGATGAGGAGACTGCACCACTGACTAAGACTGTGGTAATGTGCCTTATCGTTGACATATAAAAACGAGACTAAAATGTTTTACAAGAAATA
>JAODKC010000344.1:0-13654 GCA_026777985.1 Mormyrops attenuatus
TAGCCTTTGTTAACCAAAGGCAAGGATGAAGACAAAAGGTGAGAGATATAGAGGTGTGTGTAATTGTTTTGTGTGCGTGGCGGGGGGGATTCAATATGTGTCTGGAGCATACTAGCGCAGTCCGCACACGTGCACACGCAGGCGCACACACGCACGCCTAGAATCTGAAAGGGGAGCCCACGTACTGGGAAGGGGATCGGGGTAATATCTCATATGGAACCACATGGGAGGGAAATGGGGCAGGGTTGAAGAATGCTCGGCAATTAGGCATACAACACTAATTCCTCGGGAGGAGAGAACTAGCAGAACCGGTTATATCAGCCGGGTGTTTATCTAAGACGATCGTCAGCTGCCAATCCCCCGGAGAAGGAGACCGGTTGCAGGGGCGTGAAGGAATCCGCCCTCTGTCATGGGCTACAATGCCAATGAATGTATTTTACCTAGAAAGACAAAGATAACTGCATTACTTATTTTTTTGCCCTGAAGAGATGAGTCTCGTTCGGCATTTTGAAGTGTTCTGATAAGAACAGCTTTGACTGCGCCATTGGTAGATTTTTGCTTGAAGAATACCATAATAACTCCTAATAACATATTCTTCAAGAGATGCTTCTAGTCGTCACAGAATATTTTTGTCTGTTAAAATCTCAAAATGGGTACAAAAATGTTTGACCAACAAATTCCCTTAAATGTTTTGTCAGCAACCGGGACTGTTCTAGGGTAAAAGGAGATCAGCATTCACTTGTGCTCTGTGACAAGCCACTTTTTCCTTGCATGAAAGTGGCATCTCTTAGGGGAAATGAGACTCTAATATATTCCATTAATTATGTAATAGCAGAAATTTTATAAATTTTTACAGGTGTACATTTTAGTCTTTGAGTAACATTTCTCCTATCACCGAATTATTGGAGTTTTAAGTCTATTACAACTGCTGTTCATGTTCAAAGGTACACCCACTTTATTCTGCTACATTATGAAATTATGTAAATAAAATGCATTATATATTGCTTATAACTGTAAGTGAATGCAATACAAATATGCATTAAAGGTAAACATTTCTAAAACACCAAGGTCATGCAACATAATAATTTTATGCTAGCCTTACAGACGTTTGATAATAATGTTCTAGATAAATCTGCTGGCAATCTTTTTACAGAAATATAATATTGAACACTTGAATATAGTTCCACAGAGTATGTTAGATACATATTCATAAATGACTGATATTTCACAAAATTGACGTCTAAGAGAGAGGCTTGTAATAGGAGTCAAATGATGTAACCATTCACACCATTTGACATTTCAATTTAAAATCATTTCAAAGGCATTATCATGGACACGTATTTAAGCAGCTAGACTTAGTGTGAGTGTTTCAAACATACTCTTGGAGCCCTTACAGGACCCTCTGAGGGACATGATCATATGCCTTCTCCAAGTAGACCAGTTGGGCAAACTCTGATGAGCCCTCCAATATCCTTGTGAGGGTGAAAAGCTCATCCATTGTTCTGTGACCAGGACGGAATCCACATTGTTCCTCCAATCACACCCTTCCGGGTTTCACTGTCATTACCTACATAAGTGTTAAACTCCCCCAGCAGAACAATGGAGTGCCCAAAAGGGCCACCTTCCAGCACCCCTTTCAAGGTCTCCAAGTAGACCAAGTAGGATACTCTGAACTGGTGTTCGGCACGTACGCACAGACTACAGTCAGAGCTCGTCCTCCAACATGAAGTCGAAGGGAGGCAACCCTCTCATTTATCGGGGTGAAATCCATTTTACTGGCACCGAATCGGGGGACTACAAGTACAGCCACCCCTGCCTGGTGTCTGTCACCACGCGCAACTCCAGAGTGGAGTATAGTCCAGCCCCTCTTCAGGAGTTTGGTTCCAGAGCATGAACCGATCTAGGGTGAGTTTCCCGAAGCCTTCTTAACGCTACGTCGTTCGTAAGCTCTGTGTTAAAAGATAGAACTAACGAACGACGTAGCGTTAAGAAGTCTTCGAGAAACTCACCCCTAGTCAGTATCTCTCTATCTCTTGCAGTAGCTCAGGCTCCTTTCCCGCCTCCAAACCATGTACCAAGAGTCAGTTTTGGTAGCCAGTGATCGGTAGGCCCACAAGAGGGCAAACCCATGTTATCCCTTCGGGCTATGTCTGGCTAGGCCCGTGGATGGAGGCCTTCGAGCTCCCACCCCAGGCCTGGCTCCAGGGCGATGCGCCATTATTGAAATGTGAGATCAATATTTTTATATTTAAAATACCATTCATTTAATATTAATGTTCAATATAGTAATTAAAAACTTACACAAAAGTAAAACAAAGGTTAATTTAGTTTATTGAGCTGCAATAATTTTGCATATTTTCTAAAACCAGCTAAGAAATGTTACTTAAATTATTTGGTAGTTACCTTCGTGGTTCAGGGCTTCCGTAATTTATAGATGTGCATCTGTGAATAATACATTATTTTTTTGCAGATTGCAGCCTGGCTCTTCCCTGCTTCTTAATTAATGAAGAGCTTCTTCCTTGCTTTATGGGACTTCAGTCCTGCTTCTAGGAGCCTGATACAAACTGTCCTAGCCATGCACCTCACACCTGCACTTAATATTTCCCATTCCTTTTGAAGGTCACTTGATGATATCCTCCGATTCATGAGAAACTGTCGGATAAGTTAACGATCATTACAAAGTCGCTTCTGCCTTTTACCTGACTGGTTTCTGGTCGTTCCCAGTGTCTCCTGCTTCATCTTATTCTTGTGTACTGTTGTCTTACAAATTTTGAACCTGGAAGGAACCTGCTGGTCAGCGTAGCCTTCTGCCAGCTGAGTCATGATAATACCATGATTAAAAAGTGCCAAAAATATGTCAATAGTACACTGTCCATGTCGACTGAACATGGAACACAACATTTGTCTGTGACAAATCTATTTTGACAATAATATTGATATCAATTGCTCAACTGAGAAAACACTTGTAGTACTCGTCGTCTTAACGTGCCCTGTCATTTGACTGTTGTATTGCATATTAACCAAATATGTCAACAAGTAATTTTGTGTCATTATCCTCGTTTGACTGTGTTATGCATGCTGCCATGCCCCAATCGTGCCGATCCCCTTGTGTGCCACGCCCCCTCAGCTACCTCGTCTGGAATCCCCATGTTATCAGCTGTTCCTAGTTGTGTTTAATTAGTCCAGTTTATTTAGGTACCTCTGTGAACGTTTCCCTATTACAACACAGGTAAAACATGTTTGTAAGGACAGAGGGGATTTCTTTCTATCAAACTATCTGTACGTAGCAATATTTAATATAACCTTTCTGTACTTGACTACAGTATGTAAACTATGCAACATAAATAGATGTGGTATATGAGCTACCTATACATAATATAGTATGGTATAGTGTACAGTAGTAGACCAGCAGGTAATGTAGCAGCAGATAACAAAAATGTCAAAATTAGCCATCTTAATTCTTATTTATTCACTGAACGTAGTCCCATTGGCAGTATGACATTAGACCTCTTGTTAACTTTGGGCACTGGCATGTCAAAGCAAAATTGTATTATGACGTCATAACTGGGTTTATCTTGGGGGAAAAAAAGTCTCCGCACACCTCAATTAATGACAGGGGGGTTGGGGAAAAGCTACATTAGAAAAAAGAGGAACTCCCGCACTTACTCGTTTACTGCGGAAATACACCGCAACTAATTTCTGTAGTTTCCACGGTATTGTAGCGCCGGCGAGATGGGTCCTAAAGCGAAGCCCAGTTAGTGCGCTGAGCATGCTGGGAGCGCTTGTAAACAGCCCTGCTTGTGCATCTTGTAAGTAGTATGTGTTTGTGAATGTAAACACCTGCCGTGCCCCCGAGTATCGCGTGTGTATTAACCTGTGTAGAATGTGTTAGGACGGCAGTGGGAGCCGAAGCTGCGTCAGCGCGCAGCAGTGCCGTCACATTCTAAGGAATACGACGTGTTCGGCAGAAGCTTCCAGTAGAGGCGTAAGTTCTCTCACGCTTCAAAGAGCTGACCTCGCAAATATCTCACCATTAGTCTCTTCTAATAACATAATCAGGGCTGCCGACTCTCACGCATCTGGCATGACACTCACGCTTTCAGACTCTCACGCTGTCGCAAGAAATCTTACGGCAAATCTGTATTTCAAACTGATATTATTCAATTATAAACCTGAAATTAGCTACATCAAAAGCGTTGGGGTAGTTTTCAAACCCTATAGACTATTTACAAGGTAATAAAACTCTTACATACACGTAAATGCATGTGCAGACTTGTCTCGAATTTAAAATCTCACGCCAGTCAGCTGACCAAAGTTGGGAACCCTGGTATAGTGTTTCCTGCCCTCGGTTACGTGTGTGCGTCTTTGTCGTTCAGTGACTAATATTTTTTTCTGCATTTTACGTAGTTAGATTCATTGCTGGACTAACGGTGTTCGTGTAATTCTGCCATATCGTTTACACGGGTATTTCCCGTATTCGGGACCATGTTATGTTCGCGTATCTGTTTGTATTACGTTGCCATCATGTACGGGGAGACGATAGGCGAATAACCGCGGTAATAAAGTTATGTACGAGGCTGAAATTTGCTCCTTATTCACCAGCTACTTATTCGCGATTTCGGTTCCACCTTAAATGTCTTGCAAAGTAGCGGTGTGCCGCCAGTAGGTGACCGTTTTCACTCATTTGAACGAAGCGCAGACAGTAGTTCATGAGCATACAAATTACTGAATACATGGCCTCAACTCATTTCAGGACATTCTTCCTCTTTTATCTCAAAACGTATAGATAATCTGACATTAGTAGATGAGAGTGAGTGTAACATAGTGCCAAAATGCTGATTTATATAATAATGTACTGCAGCATTTTACAATAATGAACTCCTAAACATGGAATCAGTGCATACACATTAAGACATTCATAATCAGTTTCTGAAGGCCGCCACTCTTTCATTTCAAAACATCTAGATGATTTTGATGAAATTTTACTGTTGCATTTTAATAGTCACCTCCTAAACTTTGCATGCCACTCCATTCTCTATCAGTCTGATTGCATAAATCAACTATTTATAGAGGCTTTCTCTTTCATTTCAAAACGTCCCAAAAATCTGCCATAAGTATAGCCAGAACGCACTCAGCGTGTCACATACAGACTCGGTTGTAATTCTTATGCGCCAACTTGCGGTTGGATGGTGTAACTGTCGTAATTAAGTTAATTTTTAAGTAAGTCTGTGGGTCCCTGAGGACTGGATTCGGAAACAGTGGACTGTAGAACAGAGTTTAGTTATTGTCTTTCCTTTGTTGTATTTATTCCACAATCACACACACACATTCCACACCATACCCCTTAATGGCTGATGGTTGTTCCAGCTACAACTTATGTACTAAGAAGCTTACTGGATGGGCCTGTACTTTCTGTTTTGTTGCTGTACTGCTATCTGCTGCATCGAAGGAGTAAATTGAATCAAAGACTACCTCTCCTGCTGTGATTCCCTGTGCTCTGACCGACACGCTTCTGTGAACGGTACCTCATCCTCAACTAGTGTACCCTCCAACGTCCCAACAGTTTGTGTTATCCGAACGTACTCTAGTTTTCTGTAATTATCCTACCTATCCTAATCGATCTACCACGCGTCAAGGTATTACTACCGTGTAATGAACAAATGCTTACTCGGTCATGATAGTACCTGAATGGAATACCTGAACGATGTTAATAAACAGTTAACTAATTAGTTAGCAATGGTAAGACTTCACTTGAGGGGGCAAATGTTACTTAACTAATTTACTATTCGAGAACATATTATGAACTAATATAGGTTTTCCCATAAAATGCATGAACTGTCACGATTAAACAATGATGAATGAACATGGGATCTATACTTACCAAACACTTACTGGTTACTGGTTAATTAATGCATTAAGTAAGCGTGTACTACTACATTATTCATGTTCCCTCAAGTAAAGTGTTACCAATATATTTTTTTCCTGTAAATCACAATCCAGTAATGTGCACGCAGCCATACAATAAAGCACACCAAGAAAAGGTTCATAAGAAAGCACCATGCACAAGATCTGGAGACATGAGAGGTCACAGCCTGCAACAGTGTCCAGAAAAAAAATGCAGCGAGCAACCACTGTAGAAAAAAGGACATTATGCAAAAGTATGTAGGGCCAGAAAGGTAAATGAGGTCAGCACTGCCACTCTACTGAAAATGCTGAAAGGGAGATTGTGTCCCTTGGCTCAGTTAAGAGAAATACAGAGGACTGCCCATGGATGGCTGAAATGAAAATAGACAACCATAGCACTGTGCAGATGTGACGGTTGTGCCAGCGGCATTGCACAGTCAGAGTCAGTTCAGCCGTCTGGAGAAACGCACCAAGTTATTGCATGGGTCCCGTAGGATGCCCTTGAAAGTGAAGGCAAAGTTCACAGCCACCGTCAGCAAAGATGATAAACACACAACTCGGTACATTTATGTCATTGAAGCCCTGGACAAGCCATTGCTAGGCCGGCTGGCCACTGCTGCATTGCAGATGGTGGCCAGGATGGAGGGTTAGGGTTAGGGTTAGGGATAGGGTCTGTTTAGCGGCATAGGCAAAACGCAAGGGGAGTACAGCATTGTCCTGAAACCAGGGGCAAAATCCTTTTCCCTTTCTGCTCCCAGGTGCATTTCTGTCCCCCTCCTACCAAAGGTGAAGGAAGAACTTGACCCCCTGCTTCTCCATGAGGTTTATTACAAAGGTAGAAGAGCCAACGGACTGGTGTGCTGCCATGGTAGTGGTACCCAAGCGCACTGGCAGGGTGAGAATATGCACAGACCTCACAGCTGAATAAACCAGTGCTGAGGGAAAGATATCCACTCCCCTTAGTTGAACACATTCATGGACAGCTGGACAAAGTACTACTTAAAGTTCATTCATTAATTTTGGATAAATGAAGGGTTTCTGGAAACGTTCGCAAACCTCACTCGTTTGTTACTTATGTCATTCATTATCTTGTTCATTATTTGCTAAGATCGATCGCTTTCTGGAAACCCACCCAGACTAGCTATTATTGTTCCCTAGGATAGAATATTAATTTCTACTAGCTAAAGGCATGCATTGTTATAGCCACTGAGCCTGTAAAAGGGAGAACTGACTGGTGAAGTTGATGTTACATATTATATCTGTATAACTGTAGATGTCTACACTAAAGGGTCATCAGTCAGGGTCCAGCGTGCCTCAAGGAGGGCGAAGAAGTCTGCTGCTAGGACACGAGGGACAACTGACCTCTATTGCTCGGGCAGCTCTGACATCCTCCTCAACTTCCTAGGGCTTGGAAGGCAGGGAATGTGATCTGCTGGGAGAAGGGATCACTGGAGGTGAGGTGATGTCTGCTGGGTTGAATGCAGAGTTCAGTCATTCTGTCACATTAAGGGAGAGAGGTACAATCCAGATGCTGTTGTATAGTAGGGACAAAGAGGCTTTATTTAATAAACTAAACAGAACCAGGAGTCGTCAAAACTGGGAACTAAGGAGAGGAATAAGAGTGGAGGGGAACACAGACTGACTAAATGGAGGTATGAGACAGGCCTCACTAGCAGATGCTGCTCACAGGCATGAACAGAGGCAACTACACAGATGATGACAATGACTGGACTGGGATCAGAGGACAAGCAGGTACTCATATACATGGATTGACAAGGACAGAAATGAGAGATAGGCGTGGCTCACATGAGTCCAGACCCACACATGGGAGGAAATGGGATGGCCATCAGCGACCTCTGCTGGCCAAACAGGAACATGACACATGGATCCTGACAAACTGGGCTCACACACAAGGGACATGAAAAGTCCTTGAAATGCGGTATGACTGCCCTGCCCATTCAGGATCGCATCCCTTGGTTGTCAGTATGGCAGTAGTATTGGAAGAGGAAGTGATTATGGATAATCTGGGAGACTTCACAAATGCCTTTATTCTTCTCTTTGGTTTGTTTGGTGGCTTAATGGTTAGGGAAGTGTAGTATTGAAAGATTGCAGGTTCAAATCCCCAACCGGCAAAGCACCACTGAGGTACCCTGAGCAAGGTACCACCCCAAGCACTACTCCCCGGGCGCTGAATTAGCTGCCCCCTGCTATGTCACGATGTCACATATGGGTTAAACGCAGAGAACACATTTTATTGTTGTGTGCTGTGGTGTGTCAATTCCCACTGATCACAAAATTCTAAATTTTATGCTCTTAATATAGAGTCACAAGGATCTAAGGTTCAAGACTGTCCAGATGATCTGAACTCTGAAACTGCGTGAACTGCAAGAGCGCAGTCTCTAAAGAACAAGTTACTGCAGGTGTAATTATAACACATTTGTTCCAGTGGCATTGGACATTATTTGTATCTGTATTGCAGTTTGGGGTAGATGTTTGAATTTTTGGTAGAATTGTTTAATTGAATTTTGAATAGTTGGACTTTAAACAGGAAGGACAGTAAAAAAATATTTTCTTTTTAAATACATTTAAAGCAAAGACGTGTTTTCAAGTAAGGTTGCGTGTAAAAAACCGTGAAGTGAAATCAGTAAGCATTGTATGCTGAAATAAGTATCGTAGATCTCACATGTACATTTTGTGCAGTTCAGACTGGTTTGTAACAAGTGACAGTTAAAATGAAATAATTTGCTGTTAACATAAATGTTACTAAAGTGCACTTGAGCGTTTAACATGCACTGTGAATGATACTTTGTATACTCTGCTTTACAATGCTCTTTTCTATACAGTACTTTGTGTAGTTTATTACAGGATGCTGTAAAATTCATGTGAAGTTTACATACAGAATTTGCTAGTTCATTTAGCCTTTTACAATGTTATTTATTCTGTATTCTTGACCTGTTCTATTGTGTACAATACCGTTGTGCAGTTCTACACAGTACACACAAAGTGCATGTTGAAAAATATTTTTATATTATTGAAATTAACTTGGTTCACATTGTGCATTGTATGCTATTATTTACTGTTAAATTTGTAGCTTTATGAACTTTGAGTTAGTGGTTTTATAATTAGGTAAACTAAATAAAAATAACTGATCCAGCTCAAAAAATATTGAAACTACCCTTATTTGGTCAACACAGAATGTTAAATTGTGACCATATTTCAAATGAAATTCAGCCCATATTAGGAGGATTCAGTACAACTTGTTTTTTTTATTTTACAGAACGTAATTTTTTTTTAGTTGGCTCAATATAGTGCAATGGATGACATTAAATATTACATGAGTGTCTTCTTTAATTAAAACTATATCATCCAGCAGTATAAATATATCGCATGGTGTCAAAAGTGAATCATGAAGCAACTAAAACCACCACCTACGTTAAGCTTCGAAGGAAATCTGGCGTAAAACTGGCGGACTTGGATCCAAAAGTTTGAACTGTATCTCATCTGGTATTGATGAGAAGAGTGAGCAGATAAAATGGACAACTTGCCTGCATGTAGCCGGGGACAAAGCGCTGAAGGTATTTGACACCTTAGAGGTAGATGTAAATGTGGATGACTTAGAAATACTAATGGGACATTTCAGAGAGTACTGTGAACCACCAAAGAATATTACATATATGAGACCATTGTTTTTCACTAGAGCACAAAGAATGACTGAACATATTGATGAATGTGTGACTGAACTGAAAAACAAAGCCAAGTATTGCGAGTTTGTGCAGCTAATCGACAACTTGAAGACAGAATTGTGACAGGGTGAGGGAGATGCTAAACCGATGGACTGATATGCCTATATCTATGATTGGTCGCATAAATATAATCAAAATGCTTGTCTTACCAACATTTTTGTATCTTTTTCAGTCATTTCGCTTCCTTTACCCGACTCATTTGATAGTATTAATAAATTGTTGAATCAATTCATTTGGAACAATAAAAAGACCAGACTACAACTAAGGCTATTGTACTTACCACACGAAAGAGGAGGGCTTCAGCTCCCCAATTTAAAACTGTATTACTGGGCTGCCCAGCTAAGGTTAGCAATGTATTAATTATCAGTGGCTCCCCCTCCGGCTTGGGTGAGCATAGAGCAGGAAACAACATCAAGGCTTCCTCTCAAGCTTTGCTTATATTCAACAAGTTTCAAAAGCAAATTAAACAGACAAAGAACCCCTTTCTTTGAAATTCTATCTCAGATTTCTATTCATTGGTTATGGGAGTGTACAAGGATACAGCGATTTTGGAAGAGTGTAATAGAATGTATGGGTCTCATAATTGGAAGAGAAGTTCCTTTTCAAGGCAAACTTTGCATACTGGGAATATATCCGGACGATTTTGTTGTGAGTCAGAAGCAGTCGCTGCTTATTGACTTTGGACTTTTACAAGCTAGAAGGATAATCACATTATTGTGGAGAACTTTGGATGCACACTCTACTCGAATGTGGACAAAGGAACTGATGGCTTGTCTAGGTCTGGAGAGATTAACATATATTGTAAAAAAGAAAGATAAGACCTTTGCTCATTTATGGAGCCCCTACATGCATTTTAATCTGAAAGGTTCTGTAAGGTTGGCACTGCTGGGAAAGTTGGCCCTCACAGGACCGGGACCAGCTCAGAATCACAGTATCACTACAGTAGAGATCTTGCGATCTGCACATTAAAGGGATGCTTTAAATAAACTAAACTAAACTAAACTAAATGAAAATGAAATAGGGGCACCGATTCCCCCCACCACCACCACCTCTGGGACCAGTGTTCCATGGGTATGGAGTGTGCATGTTCTCCCTGTGCCATCGTGGGGTTTCCCCCCCACAGTCCAAAAACATGCTGAGGTTAATTGGCGTTACCAAATTGCCCATAGGTGTGCATGTGTAAGTGACCAGTGTGTGAATGTGCCCTACAATGGGTTGGCGCCACATCCTGGATTGTTCCCTGCCTTGGACTCTTAGCCCCTGGGGTTGGTTCCAGACCCCCCACGAGCCTGAATAGGACAAGTGATTATGGTGCCACATCGACTAGGATCCATCTTCAGTAATTTGGCAGTTTAAGTCTGTTAATGTCCCACATCATTTGAACTGAATTTGAGGGAATTATTAAAATTGTGCACAAATAGTGAGATTCCAACATGAATGTTAAGCCATGCACTGTGGGGAAAATGACCTCATTTCAGGGTCCAGTATGATGCCCCTGTCACTCTCCTGCACCCTGTCTTCTCTCAAAAACATCCTAGCTTTCTGGATAGAATCACTAGCACAAACACAACACATAAAATAGTGACCAGGAGTAAATATGGTGGATTTATTGAAGCTCTGAGTTTTTGGTAACTGAGTAACTTACTTAATTTTACAAATAAATGCCATGTCTGGCCTAGACGGACTTCTTACACATTCTTGCGCCCTGACAGCAAACACAATGAGATAAGAAATGTGACTGACACGAACACTATGTACCACTGCATTATCAGCGTCACTATTTGTGCTGTGCTATTAACTAACCAAGCAAGTTGCAGTTTGCACAATCAAATAAGATAATCTGAATGAAAACTGATCGACATGATGATTTCATTTCACATAGCCTTTTACTAACTGTTGGTTGTGAAACAAGGTCTTCAGTGAGTTAACATACAAAGCCATACCATCCTTTTCCACCCGCTCTCTATGTTGTCTACTTGCTCACAGGTCTGGAAGTGAATGTCTGCAAGCCGGAGTGGGAATTTAGACTAAACCATTTTAATGGAGGGTAGGGGTTCTATTACTGTCAGTTAAAAATAAACTATATGTGATGAGATATATTTGTCGTAAGTTTTTTTTTTTTTTAAACCAAGCATTTTATTATATGTGATGATATTGAGGGGGATGATTCCCAAATCTCAGTGTAAGACTATAGATATGTAATCCACCAATGTGCACAGTACTGTAATACTGTATACTAATTGCAATGCTTCATATTACAGTATTCCACTTGCATTTTATAGTATACAGTAAATGTACTTTATACAGTTGCATACAGTACTGTACATAGGCTGTAGCACACACATGTATACATACAGTGTGTATATACACACACATATATATATATATATATATATATATGGTGTATATATGTATGTACACATTTGTGTGTTGTGTGTTACAGTATATGTACATCATATGTAACTTTGTACTGTTGAAATTGATATATGCCATACAGAAAAAGTAAAAGCTTGTGCATTTTCAATCATCGTCATCAATACGTTAATCGGCGATGACATATTTGTCGCCGAAAATATTCAGAGCGCCGTGTTTTATTGACAAGATGGCAAAGCATTTTCACCATATTATTTGTGAACAATGATGCAAGAACCTGAGGACACTGCAAGCTTATTGACATAGTTTATCCCTCAAAAGGAAAAACTAAGGATTTTGCAGACAATCCATTATATGATGCTGTTTGTATGAACTGTTTTGAGAAATGCACTGTTTTGCAAATGTTACGGAAGACTTGAGAAATGTAGCAAAGTAACTTAGAAAAGCTATAATATCTGACCCTGCACTTCCCCAGCTTCATTCTCACCTTTGTGTGTATATGCCTTAAAACAGAAAGATTACATATGAATGAGCACGGCTACCCTTAATGAGCCTTGTGCTTCAAATTTTTTAGGTAATTTTGAAAAGCATACCATGGCTGTCAGGTATGCTGTTTGTTTTCAGAATTCTAGTGCATTTATACTTTTAAATTGCAAATAAATTATTTCAAGATGGTTGCATGTTTTAGATATGTCTTTTGTCATCTGCTTATTTCAGTGTGACAAAGGTTTAATGGGACTGTCAGCCAAACCCTGGGGAGAAACTTCATTTTAAAAATCGTGAACACAATAAGGAAGCAACGCCGACGACTTTTGAAATGGGCCCCGGTAAAAACATGGCAACGGTTCCTACAGTATCTAGAACGTTGCCAAGCATTGAAGGCTTATTTGATTCCATTGCTTTCTTCTCCTGTTTGAGGCCATCTATGGTTTGTTGCATAAGTTCTGCTCTCTCGTTGAAGTTCTGGCTGAGAAGTTCCTGTTGTTCCTGCAATAACAAACACAGCTAATCATGTTCATGCTCAGTCATGATAAACAGCATGTGGAAGACGGAAGGAGAGCCCCTGGTCTAGTGGCGTTTAACGTCAATGCATCTACCTTCAGTTTAGCGTCCAGCACTCTGTTATACTCCTTTGCGGCATTGCGCTTGTCTTCCTCCATTTTCTCCATCAGCTGCTGAGTAAGCTCCTTGTTGCTCTGCTCGTGGTCCTTTAACAGTTTCTCATATGTATTATTCATCTCCTTCTCAGCACGATGCTGCTGCTCAAGGGCCTGAGCCTTTGCCTGTTCAGCTGCAGAAGGGGAAGCAGGACAACATATAGAACATTTAAGGTGCCGTAAGCAAAATATGAATAGATATCACATTTGCTACGCATTCCTTATAGTGTAACAATGAATAAAACCAGTCATCTTTAATTATACAATAATCACGTCATTACATCCCACATCAAAGAAACTTTACCAATTAAAACTAGTCATCACTGTCGACAATCTCTCATTTTGAATATATTATGAAAATGATGGCAATATACATAGCAGACACTTCACCTTGGATCTTGCGCTCAGCTTCAGTGAGTGACTGGTCAGCGGTCAGTATGGAGTCCTGAAAGGCCTTTTTCCCATCCAAGTAATTCT
>JAODKC010000345.1:0-13643 GCA_026777985.1 Mormyrops attenuatus
GCTTGACATCCGGTCTTTTTTTTTTTTTTTTTGGGTCACCCTGATGGCCCAGTGTTTCGTCAGTGACATCCTGCGTCCCCCTTTCTCCCCCCCCCCCCCCCCCCCCCGACAGCACCCTGGTACATTCTTTCAACAAGGTGGAGAAAGATGGCGCCAGTGTATGCATTGCCTGCTGCCTCTCCATACTTTGACCATGTTTGTGTTATTTTTGTGGATTTCTATGGTAAATGTCAACACTTTAGTGGTTTACGATCCCCAAACTCTTTTGGACCTCCGATTTTCCTTTTATATCTTGGCTCAGTGTTGTCCTGAGAAAGTCTTAGTCAAAGACTTCTTAAATCTTATTGATTCCTTTAATTTTACACAATTAGTGTCTGGCCCTACACATGAATGTGGGCACACTTGATCTAGTGTTAATTAATGGTTAGAACATAAGAACATAAGAAATTTACAAACGAGAGGAGGCCATTCGGCCCATCAAGTTCATTTGGGGAGAACCTAACTAATAGCTCAGAGTTGTTAAAATCTTACCTAGCTCAGATTTAAATCCATATTTGACATGTACAGCTAAGAATCTGGGTGTCATATTGGACAATGATTTGAAATTTGATGCACAAACTAGCTCGGTGGTTAAAACTAGCTTTTTTCAATTAAGACATCTATCCAGAGTGAAACAATTTTTCTTGTGACATCATTTTGAGATTTTGATCCATGCTTTTATTACGACTTGTTTAGACTACTGCAATGCACTTTATGTTGGGCTTAATCAGAAGTCATTAGACCGATTACAGCTGGTCCAGAATGCTGCTGCTCGGGTTCTGACAGGTATAAAGAAACACGAGCACATTACCCCAGTGCTGGCATCACTCCACTGTCTTCCGATTCGATTTCGAATTAATTTAAAAATTCTTTTATTTGTTTTTAAGTGTCTTTTTGGCCTTGCACCACAGAATCTGTCCTATGCGCTTCAGCTGTATGTTCCTATACGTGCTCTCAGATCGGCAGATCTCTCCTTGTTAGTTGTCCCTAAGACAAGGAGGAAGCTCAGGGGTGACCGTACTTTTTCGGTCATTGCCCCGAAATTAAGGAATGAACTACAATGGGACATCAGGCAGGCCGAATATACTGATGATTTTAAGACTGCTCTTAAAACTTATTTATTTTCTTTGGCTTTTAAATCTACTTGAGATGTTGACTATTGGTGCTACTTGTTTTATTGTCCATTGTTACCTATGACATTGTTTATTCATCACTCTCTTTTATGCCTGTGTACAGCACTTTGGTAAACTTCGTTGTTTTAAAGTGCTCTATAAATTAATGAAATGAAATGAAAGATAACACTCGTCCACACACATCATGTGTGTCTATGGACTGCCTGTGTAATTTTGAGGTCCTCCCAGGGCCAGCCAGGTCCCCTGATCTTTCCCTAATCGAAGATGTGTGGGATCAGTTTGGATGTCAACCCTGTGTCAGTGCAGAATCTCGAGGGCCAGTTACAACAGCTGTGGGCCGACTTGCCACAGGACAGGGTACAACAGCTGTACGACGCCCTTCCACAGCATATTGCTGCATGTATCCAGGCTGGCCCGGCCCATACTGCCAACTCTGTTGTCTGTTTGAACTGATATTATAATCATTGCGATACAGTCACATGACCTTTCACCACATGTCGATTCATTTCATTTTCACCACTCCGTCTGGGTACTTAGCTATTCTGTCATTGACTGTATAAGAAATAATTTCTTTTTCTCATACTGTACATCTCTGTTCACCTTATCTCTGAAATGCTCTTCTGAGCCCCACCCCCAATGAGCCCAGTGTGCTCTGATTGGTCAGCTTTCCAGACTAGTCAGCTGGTACATGTTCCGCCCTGTCTTGCAGTCTACAGACAGCTCCATGCACATAGTCATCCAACAAAGACTGTGTTACAAAGTGACCGGTTTCTGTGGTGAGAGTTACTCTCTATGATGTGTACTTTGAGCCATATGACTTTGCAGACCATTTACATGCACATAAAGCTATATAACACACTAAAGGTAAGGGAAAAACTGGAGAAGCATAATAGGCCCCCTTTAAAAGGTTAAGCAGTTGATGAGAGAACGCTGATAACTACCTGTGTTGAAGCGACCCACAGATGTGAATGAATCGCTGAAGAGGACTTCCACGTTGCTCAGAAGAAACTCCACCACCACAGACTGGATGCGCACCTCTTTAAATGGATTGGCCCCGCTTAGCCCAACCGCTTCAATCTCCATGGACCTGTCACCCCACCCCCCCCAAACACATAACCAAGGAACTATCAATACTAATCCTTGTGTTTTTTCTGATAGTGTGACAAATCATAATAAGCAAATATGTATGACACACGGACATAGTAATAAATAAATGTTGTAAAATAAATAATAATAATAATGCATTTTATTTATGAGTGTCGCCTTCACAAAATAAATTATACAAGAGTCATGATGAAATAATTCATGAAAGAATGAAAGCTAATTTAAACATACGAGTTTAACGCATGATTTAAACAGAGTAATTGAATCCAATTTCTGAATATTCAAGGGGAGAAAGTGCCAAGGTCTGGGTGCTGAACAGCTTGAGGCCATTTTATCCATGGTACTGAGTCTAACAGAAGGAATGATAAGTCATTCAGCTGAGGAAAAACGCAGAGAGTGGCCAGACTACAAGAGTGTAAAAGATCAGCAAGGTGACTAGAAGCAAAGCTGTGAAGATAGTAAAATACATTTACAATACAATACATTTACAATAAATGATTATTACACATTGACATGACTTACACAAGTCACATTTTGAAATATAACTTTTCAGTATAATTAAATTTTACTGAACTTCATATGTTCAAATAACATTTGAATCTGACCAGAAGGGGGTGCAATTGGCACCCTGATTAAATCATGTGTGGTCTCCATTGTCCACCAAGACTCTTGACAGATGTGATAGATACCGTAGCAGGTTGGGCGCCCAGACAATGGCCAGGTTCTTGATGTGCATGTTGGTCTCATTGCTGTAGGTGGCCAGGCGAGCAAGATGCCTCATAAGGTACTCCAGGGTCCTAGGAAGATACAGCGAACCAACTCCTCAGTTCCCATAGCTCATTCCCACTCACCAGCAAACTTAAATGTGGCTCTTAGCTGTCCAATCTGTATACTTTTGTAACGTTTATCAACAAAAATTCACATCATCAGTTTTGTTGCATTCTTTGTTGCATCATTTTTGATGATTACTGAGTAACTCTTGAGATGTGTGTACCTGTAGTGAGGCGGCGGAAGCTGCTGAATGACATCATGGACTTTCACCATGCGCTCGTCCTCAGTCATATCCCCCATACAGTCCTGTGCCAAAGTGACAGAGAAAGGCTGAGTGAAGAAACAGCACAACCTGAAAGAATTGACTCCTGCTGGACAGTAAGGATACTTACAGGGTGATCTGTAACATGAAATACTCACTTTGTCTCGTAACACACCCCTCTCCCACTATGAAGTTCCGTGTTGGAAGAAATTTGCACAAGTGCACTACACACACCCATATACTGGACTTTTCTTATTTCATTTCAAGCACTGTGAGGAACCTGGAAACTTTATCTTCCATTTCAAAAATCATTTCAGAAAGCAGGTTTACATTAAGTTTAGGTGACTGATTTGGTTTATAAAAATATTATGTCATTGTCACATTCCAATTCAATTTTTCTTCAACGTGTAAAGCCCCTTCTTGGTTTTATACACTGCATTTATGAATCACCCCCAGAGTAGCAGAAAGCAAATTTTGTTGATCCATTTATATTAAAAACATTTCAGTAGCAAAGGGTCTCTGGCTCTGGTGTCTGTTTCCCAAGAAAAGTAGGGAAAAATTAAAGCTAGGGTAATTAACTGTAATTTCACAAAATGCAACCACTGGTATTTCTTGTGATATATTTCTAATCGCTTTTTTGTGCCTCCTAATCAAATGGTCCCACCTATAGGGTGGAGTGGCCTGGATTTATGGGCAACATTTTTGTTTAAAAGGAAGGGGAATGTGCGGGTTTCCTTACTGATTAAGTGTTACAGCTAGTTATTGTGGTTGACGGATGGACCCAGCTCTGCAGCATTAAACGGGCATGTCACACCGGCGGTTGATACTTACAGCAAACTTGTCATACAGCTGGTAGGTGAGCAGTGGGTTCGGTAGCTCCCGGAAGTAAAGTTTGCACAAAGAACCCACACAATGTATATCCTGCATGTACAGGTCCTTGGTCAGATCAGGCACATTTTCACTGTCAAACTCATGCCTAGCCAGGAAAGGGAAACAAGACAGGACAGAAATGATCGTCATGGCTTCACCATCTTGCTAACATCGGCTAATACCACGCAGCAGAAACACTAGCAAAAGAAGTTTGATATCTGAGATGCTTTATATCAAAGCATAAACCATTCAATATGAAATAATTCATAGAATTTCTAAAATCATGTGGTTACTACACAGTATATAATTATTTTAATAGTTACACAGGTCAACAAAGATTTTGGCACACAACAACCAAGAGGTCTATTTTATGTACTCTGTGTGTGTATGCAGTGAATATGTCATCTCTGTGTCACATGAGGTTTCCTACCACAGTCCAAAGACATGCAGTTAGGTTGGCTGGTGCCTAAGCTGCCCCTAGTATACGATTTTGTGTGTATATACTTTATAAACGATGTGATTTAAGAGGTAGCCACCCAACCAACCATTATGGTAATGTTTTCTATGCATAACCAAGAATAATACATCCTTTAAATCACCAATTTCGATTTCTGCTAGAAACTATTTAGTTGCCTCACATTATATGTAAGTATAATAACCCCTGTGCAAAAAGCCAGTGTGATCTTTGTCAACAATTTCATTAAACTTGAAATTAAGTTTAATTTTTGGATATCATGCCGTTGGAGCCTTATCATTAGAAAAGGCCCCCTAAGACACTGCTTCTAAACAAAGCCGGCACATTTTCACACGCAGATCTGACACGCCTGACAGTTATGGCAAGTTAACTTTATATCAGACTAATGAAATGCTTTGGTGGAAACTTTCCCATATGGAAAAAATGATAATAAAGATGTGTCTGACCTGAGCTTCTGTATGTTAGATGATACACCGGAGTGTCTGTAGATTCCATCCACAATACCATACTTCTCAATGAACTCTGAACAACTCTTCAGAACCTGGGGAACTGTCACGAGACAAAACAAAGGTCTTTATTCTGTATTAAATTTGAGCTGTTTGGGAAGTCAAGAGTTAATCAGATCTTTTACTTAAATCAGAAATTTCTCATTATCAATCTTTACTAAATAAAGTGAGTAGCATATTTTAAACGAAAGATTGAATTTAATTGTGATTTCTCTTAGGCTTAATCTCAAGAACAAAAGGTGAATCCTTTACAAAAATGTTCATATATGGTGGTTTTTCTAATTGGGTTGATTATTTAATCTGTATAGAATTCTGCCCAAAAGCATATGAACAATAACATGGGATGTCAGTCCTGTACCGTCGTTCCCAGAGTTGAGCAGGTGTTCTCCCAGGTCACAGCCAAACACCCTCTCCTTCAGAATGCCTCTCTGCTTCAGCTTCTGCTTTGTTGGCCTGGACTTCATAAACGCACGCAGGAAGCCCATCAGTTTACCATGCTTCTTGGATACTAGTAGTTGGCGAAAGAGAGAAAGTTATTAACATAAGAGAGATGGCAGAAGGCTGTCCAGTGCAATGTACCAGCAGTGTTCCAGTCACCAAAGGCTATTCTATTGCTTTGGTCTGCCTTTTCATTGCAACTTATTTGTAATTACCATGTTCAAACCGATTAATTTCCTTGATCGTGAAAGGAATTCAGACCACCTTCAAACAATCTTACATTTGTTTTTTGATAGTGTCAAAAGTTACAAATTATGTGTATTGTGCTTTACTTGGTAAAGCACTTTAAGGTCTAAAACTTTAAAACTGTAAAAATGTCCAATACAAGTAAATGAATAAAATTTGTGACGGCAAATTATACCGATAAAAAACAGCCTGGAATACTCTGTTGTGGTCACAATAATCAGCAAACAGCAAAATTTGAAGGGAACAAATACCTTTAAGGGGTTATGGGATTTTTAATATCAGGGCAAATACAATGTTAAGAGCTAAAAAAAAAAAAAACCTTATTATTATGATGCGGATATAATACATATTTATCATTTATACAACAAGCTAATTTGAAAAGCTGTCCGTTACCTTCTCCCCAATATAACTTTGCTAGTTGTATAAATGGCCCAGCATTAATTAAAGAGGTTGTTACAGGGCTTTAGAATAATAATATTAATAACAACATATTAGTTTATGGATATCCACTTTAAGTTGTTACCAGTAACTCTTAGGAACCAAGGCTGAAGCACTATGAGAGAGGAAAAATGCAATACAAGAGATAAATAAAGGAACAGAGATAAATAAGACAGTAAAAGGAAAAACACAGACACAGACACACACAACCATACACCACTAATCACTTCAAATTCTGCTGCTTATCTCATAACCAATGCATTTATCATGGTACATAGAGTTCTACTCACAAGACAACGTGGTAAAATTTTACTTGAGGGGGCACAAATAATGTAGTAATACACTCTTACTTAATGCATTAGTTAATCAGAACCCAAGTATTAGTTTCATGCTGATCCCATGCTCAAGCAAAATTAATCATCATGGTTTGCATTTCATGCAGTTATTACATTTGTTCATGATTCGTACTTGAGTAGCTACTGAGTTACTAAGTTACTTGTGCCCCCTCAAGTAAAGTGTTACTTACAACATGAACATACTGCAAGTACTTCACAAACCACTGTAGAACTGTACCCTGACCTCTGTGCAATTATTACAATTTCTGCAGCAATAATAACAACCATTTGTTATATGGTGTTAAAAGCTTTGGGCTTTTTGCTCTATGTAGAATCACATACCCCAGCAATATTTACTGACTATAGGAGGATGTGTAGATATGCAGTACGTTAAAATGAAATGTCATGAATATGATAAAATATAGCTGAAAGAAAAATGGAAAGAACATTGTCAATTTATTTCTGCTGAGAGAGTTCCATACCTGCAGGGCACACATAAAAGCAGGATTGGGAGCTGGTCAGTAGGGCAATCATGCTTACCTGATGTGGGAGAAGGGGGTGTGGTCACGCTCAGAAGACCTGGCTTTGTGCCAGTTAGATCTCCATCTAAAAGCAGGAATACTCAACATTACTACTTCTGATGGATTCACTGTAATCTACATGGGATTTACCATGCTATGGAAATGTAAATAGTGTTTTGGGGGTTTTCGTATGTAAAAGCTACAGAAGATGCTTTGACCTTTGGATGATGGGGCACTAACTGAGTGTGGGACCTTCTCACTGATGAGCTCCACACATTCACTGGGGAAGAAGCCAACCTAGGGATTAGGTTGAAAACAAGGAATGAATATTTACTCAGGTCAGGTGCTGAGGTCACTGTAGCTTCACCAAGTCACTAAAAGCCTCAGATAGGTGACAGTGATAAAGACGGAAGACAGTACCTGGAATCCATGTTTGCCTCTCCACCAGCTAGTGTCCTCCTTCGGTGGCATATCAATCACTGACAGGATATCTCCTACCTGTGGGCCATCCAAGCCACAAACACTCAGGCAAAGGACAGGCTTTTAGAGTCACCTGACCCATTTCCCCTTTGACACCAACATCAGCACAGACTCCTGCACTAGAAAACGCAGAAAAACCTGTTCTAAGCACAGTAACAGGCGCAGCTTGCCTTATTCAGGTCTCTTAACTTCTCTCTGACCCAGATAAGAACATAGGCAAGTGAACAGAAGAAAAGGAATAGTCCTCATTTCTTTATGTCCCTGCAGTTCTCATAGGGGAGAGGAGGAGGTAGAGAAAAACCAAAAAAGCGCCTGGAAAATCTAGAGAGCCAGGGAAAGAAAGAAAGACTGAAAATGCACACTGGCGTGTGGGTCACCCTGTTCTCTGGTGCTATGGCCCAGATAGACGAGCACTATATGGAGCACTGGGGGAGGAGAGCGACAGGAATAGACAGGGAAGCGGAGTTTGATGAGCAAAGAGGCCACATTGTGGAGTGAGCAGGGCTGCCACACAACGTGCTGCTCTGGGCTCTGAAGGCTCTCTGCGCTGCTCTTTATACTGCACAGTGAAACATTGATTTTTATACTCATAGGATTACCAATTTTAAAAAAAAAACAATGATCAGAAAACAATGCACATTTCCAGTTAATGTTGAGTCACTCAATGCAGTCTGCTAGAACCAGTCACATAAGCTGTAGGGTATGTTTCACGTTCGAGGAAGTCAATAAAAAGAACTTGCTATGCTGCCAATCCTACCTCAATAGAGATCTCATCACTGGCCTGCGCTGTGTAGCGCTTGATGACGTGAGCGGCGGCAATGGCGGGGACGTTCAGCGATGCTTCCTCTTTCAGCAGGAACCGGTTGCCATGGTTGTCAATCTGCAAGGGAAACAAAATCCACCCACGATAATATCCCTGTATACTAACTGCTGACAAAATGCCTGCAAGTGACCTCACCTCCATCCAAGTGAGCACAGGCCCACAGTTGAGCTTGTTGTCCACAATCACGGAAAGACGACTCAGGTACTCGGACAGCAGAGGATTGAGCATCTGCAAAAGAGTGTTGGTCAGGCTGCAAAGACTGCAAAGCATCCAGATCACAAAGAATACAATATTCATATGAACACAAATGTTCTGCAAGGTGTCGATGCCATCAATACCCAGTGAAACTGCACTGTAGTAAATAAATAATAATAAATAATCAGAAGTCAACAAGCAACAGAAAAACCCTGGAGGCACCACCATCATTCTGAATGAATGCTATCAGCTCATCACCTACAGCCTTGCATTGGAAGAGTGGCTCGCTTACCTCCGGCTTGTCCCCAATCTCGCCGGGGGCTGGCAGGGGCAGCAGCTGTGAGTAACGCCGGTCGTAGATGCACTGGTGCAGGTGAGCGTCCAGCGTGCGGAACTCCTCGTAGGACCGGCGCACCATCCATGCTTTGCCCTACATCCATGAGTGGACATGCACCCGCAGACAGAGAGGGAGGAAACAGGGAAGGGGGGAGGCGGTTGTGTAATTAGCACTATGTTTATATCATAGATGTTGATCCAGTCCAGGGGGTGAGGCCAATTATATATAGCCCCAGGAATGGCAGGCCCACTCCCGTACCTTGCAGGATACCTGGACCAGGAAGACCAAGTCCTTAGCAGAACTGGAGCTCCAGCTGGCATCATTCTGTGTGCTGGCCAACTGCAACTGCAAAGCAACCAATAGGTTAGGGGGCGGGGCTTAGTGGGGGAGGTCTGCATGTGTCAGACAGAAAATGGCTGCCGCTGCACCGACATCACAGCAAGCCATAGTACACAGGGGAATTGAAAAGTTGCTTGTGTAAGTGAAACACAGAAACCCGAAAGCCATGTTTTACTTCCTATTTCTGTTAATCAATCACTGTCACTTAGCTTAGGGCAAAGATGGACAGACAACAGGAGCAACTGCTGATCACATAAGCTGTTTTCGGGTAGAGGTGCATTGTTACCTAACTGGAAGCACATACCGGTCAGTGCATCTTGCTGTTTGAGGGGTCTGTGGTGGTTTGCATAATGTTAGGTACATGCAATACTCTAGGCTGAAACATCCTGTTTGGCTGATGTAAGAGGGCAAAAAGGGAACCAGACAGAGTATCAAAAAAAGAGTGCTTGCTTGACGACTCTAAAGGATATGACAGTATGGAAAGAAAGGTCTTTTTCTTATTAATAAATGAGATTCCTGGTGGAAAATTCCTAGGGGCCAAGACATACCCTTGCTGATGTATGCACAAGAATTTCTCCCTGGATCAATGAAGTTCATCTTATCTCATAACACAAACCAAAAATAGGAATTACATGACAATATCGGTAGCATATGTAACAGTAAGACTGTCATTAATTAAATACTGCTGCTATTACAATTGAACATTATACACGTAATTATGTACATCTTCAGTGTGTGGCAACTAGACTGTTTAAGAATGAAAGAGAATACTAATTTCCTGTGGTCACATTCACCAAGATGGGCCCTAATTTTAGGCATGTTCATGTGTCTGTGGTGCATATATGAAAGATCATGCAACGGTTTTGATGTATATGAGCAGCTGCAAACAGAAAGGTGTGTATTCATAGGACTGTATAAGTCTGTAAATAGTCTGTGTTCTGGAGGCAAGTAAACAATAATACTTTTATACTAATCAAATAATAATTAAATAATACTCTGCTGCTTGGTAACTTGGAACTTACCTCAATGGATCCAAAATCCACATTTTCATAGTGGAAATGAGCACAGTCAACTAGTTTGGGGAAATGGCCTTTCACAATGGATAACCTAAAGCAATACAGAGTGGGTAAATCAATGAGTACTGGCTCATGGTAAACCTTTCCTCTGATGACAAGCTCATGTTTCACATCCTCAATTTGAAATGAAGGACAAAAGCAATCTTGAGTATCGGTGAAATTTTAATATTAATCAAGTAATCATCCTGCCTGAAATTTCAGTCAAAAATGGAGAAGGATTTCTAAAGTACTGGAATGTGCCTAAGTGTTAAAAGTGCCATAGAATGCATTGCTCTCTGGTGTCTACATATAAGGTATGTGAACTTGGTTTAAAACAGAGCTGGAAAATTCCTTTCACTAGTGACATTGTAGTGCAACGCATTACTCAGGTGTTTGTGGTGATGCTAGTGCAAACAAAACTACTTCACTGCCAGTAGTATAAAAGTACAGCACATACAATCATGTACAGTACATAATTCTTGATAATAACTGTGTTACGGGATTATAAACCATAATGTACTTTCTGTCCTTATTGTAGAGGGTATTCTTTCTACTTTGCCCCACATAACTGTAACACTCCCACTTCAGCCTAGGCACAATGTTAGCATAGTGATAACTTTGTTTTTAGCATTGTAACAACAACACTGGAATTATAGCTGTGGCCAAAAGCTCTGAGAATGACACAAATATTAATTTTTGCAAAGTCTGCTGTCACAGTTTTTATGATTACAATTAACATATACTCCACAATGTTATGAAGAGTGGTCAGATGAATTGCAATTAATTGCAAAGTCCCTCTTTGCCGTAAAAATGAACTTAATCCCAAAAAATCCATTTCCACTGCATATCAGCTCTGCCACAAAAGGACCTGCTGACATCATTTCAGTGATTCTCTCGTTAACACAGGTGAGAGTGTTGATGAGGAGATCACTCTGTCATGCTGATTGAGTTAGAATAGCAGAGTGGATGGTTTAAAATGAGAGTGGTGCTTGAAATCATTGTTCTTCCTCTGTTAACCATGGTTAACTGCAAGGAAACATGTTCCGTCATCATTGCTTTGCACAAAAAGGGCTTCACAAGCAAGGATAATAATGCTAGTAAGTAATGCTAAAACAACCATTTATCGGATCATCAAGAACTTCAAGGAGTGAGGTTCAATTGTTGTGAAGAAGGTTTCATGGCGTCCAAGAAAGTCCAGCAAGCATCAGGACTGTCTCCTAAAGTTGATTCAGCTGCGGGATCAGGGCACCACCAGTGCAGAGCTTGCTCAGGAATGGCAGCAGGCAGCTGTCAGTGCATCTGCACACACAGTGAGGTGAAGACTTTTGCAGGATGGCCTGGTATCAAGAAGGGTAGCAAAGAAACCATTTCCCTTCAAGGGAAACATCAAGGACAGACTGATATTCTGCAAAAGGTACTGGGATCGGATTGATGAGGACTGTGGTAAAGTCATTTTCTCTGATGAATCCCCTTTCCGATTGTTTAGAGCATCCAGAAAAAAGATTGTCGGGAGCAGAAAAGGTTAGCGCTACCATCAGTCCTGTGTCATGCTAACAATAAAGCATCCTGAGACCATTCATGCGTGAGGTTGCTGCTCAGCCAATGGAGTGGGCTCACTCACAATTTTGCCTAAGAACACAGACATGAATAAGGAATGGTACCAAAACATCCTCCGAGAGCAACTTCTCCCAACCATCCAAGAACAATCTGGTGATGAACAATGCCTTTTCCAACATGATGGAGCACCATGCCATAAGGCAAAAGTGGAAACTAAGTGGCTTGAGGAACAAAACATCGACATTTTGGGTCCATGGCCAGGAAACTCTCCAGACATTGAGAACTTGTGGTCAATCCTCTAGACGCGGGTGGACAAACAAAACCCCACAAATTCTGACAAACTCCAAGCATTGATTATGCAATAATTGGCTGCAGTCAGTCAGGATTTGGCCCCAAAGTTCATTGACAGCATGCCAGGGCAAATTGCAGAGGTCTTGAAAAAGAAGGGCCAAGACTGCAAATATTAACTCTTACTGAATGTAATTGTCAATAAAAGCCTTTGACACTCATGAATTGCTTTTAATTACACTTCAGTATACCATAGAAACACCCAACAAAAAGATCTACAAACACTGAAGCAACAAGCTTTGTAAAAACCAATACTTGTGTCATTCTCAAAACTTTTGGTCACGACTGTATTCTGTATCTCAGTCAACAAATTATTTACTCTGCTAGCTTTATTATGCATCTGTAAATGTGTTGTTTGTAGTGAATTTGGACTTTCAATATTTTATGTACTAGATTTTTTTTGCTAACCAAAAGTAGGATACAGGCAGTACAGAAGTCTCTTCTCAATGTCAGTATCACAGACTTTGTAATGTTGCTTACTGCTCCCCTACTAATCAAGGGTACATTTCCCTAAAGCATAGTTACCAACAACATTAGCAGCTTACACACCTGGAACCAGGCAACTGAATGGTTCCAACATTTCAGTTCGTAATGGGAGCTTTTGGGAAATGCACCCCTGAATAGGACCCACATTCTTAGCCTACTAGTAATAAGTATCATATACATAAATGGCTCTCAGTATATATTTTTTTCCTTGCCAGATGCACATATATGTTGCTGGTTGCGCGGGTCCATTGTTCTTGAATGTGGCCTGGTGTATATTAATTTTGGGGGCAAAGTCGATACTATTACATAACAGTCTAGGATTTTTGAATCAGACTATTTTACCACCTTCTTTTACATATGTGAGATTTATATTTGAACGAGTGTTTGAGATTCATGGTGACATTCCATTTAACAATCTTTCTTTATTCAGCTACGCCAAGGTAAAGTCAGATTTTCATTCTATGGCACCTTAAACTTTTCGCTGTAATAATAAATGGTGAGACTGGAGTCACCTCACCCTGGAGAGGTGGTCAATCACAAAAAAAAAAAAAAATCCAGGGTAAAAATCATTGTTATTATGTTAATATAAAGCATTAAATATAATAAGGATGATGTTTTCATTCATATAGAAGAAAAGAGGAATATGTTATACCAGAGAGGAAGCAAGTACATCTACACAGTTCACCTTTTGCTCATTTTCCCTTTCAAGTTGGCTGTGGTGCCCACTGAGCGTGTTGTGGGCTCCCTGGAGCTGTCCAGATTATCAGTGCTCTGAGCCTGCAGGGAATGGAACACAATATGGGGGTGGGGGGTGGGGGACAAAGACAAATATACATTGGCCCTCAGACACTTGATTACAACACTGGCATAGAGTCTGTAGATCCG